>OZ012738.1:604314509-604529509 GCA_963859935.3 Lathyrus sativus
CACAGTTCCCTCTTCTTCCTTCTTTACTCATGCTTCACGCGCAGTCGTATTCCACATCTACTCTCCGGGCCTATGTAATCATGACATTATAGGGAAGTTGCACACGAGCAAACTATAAGTAATGGAAAATTATATATTTTTATTTTAGAAGAAATTGTAATATTTAGAGGTGGCTAGCCACCAACTCCGTTCTGACTTAAGCTAATAAAATTGAGTTTAAAAATTTAATCTCCATCGGTCAAGCTGCTAGGTTGACAGGTGACGGGTTTGTACGTTTAATTTTTTAGATAGATTTAATTTTATATTTTAATTAGATTTTTTATTTAATTTTTAGAATATTTTTTATAAAGTATTTTTTAAACAAATTTTACTTTAAAATATTACATATATTTACAAATAAGTGTATAAAATAGATACATCAATAAGTATTTCAAAACTATAATTCAAGTTTTAACCTTCAAACAAGCAAAACAAATATTTTAAATGTTTGATAACAAGGTTGGTGAAGCGAGCTTAAGGTAGAGCGGGTTGGCGGACATAAAATCTCAACCCAACCTGTCAGTTTTAGGCGAGCGCGTGAGCCGGTTAGGCGGACCACAACCCGTTTTACCACCCATAGTAATAACTACCATAAAATCATAAAGTGAGAATCATAATTCAAACTATGATGTTAGCATACAACCTAATAATACCCAATACACATTTACACACAATTGTGCTTAATGGACAGAGACACAAAGGTTTCGAGCGATGTATGCGGTGAAGGGGACGTTCTATCTGAAAGAGTGACGCTCAAACCAATAAAAAGGCGACTTGGGAAGGACGATGACTTAGTTGAGTACTTCATAAGAGAATTAGTTAAGTGTTCCTAAGAAGATTTAGTTGAGTCCCTCAAGCCACTACTACAAAAAGCGCTTTTACCTCAAATGCGAAATGCATAATATCTCGGCTATAGAAGCGAGATAACGAAAGACGGCATGAAAACTCGCCACTTATCACCTCGGTGGTATTAAAACCGAGAGGTAAAGTTAAATGCACATGGGTTCCAACCTCAGCAGCAACACTTTTATTATTTTCAAAACTAACATATCTTTCATCTCGATTTATCTTGAAAATTGAGGGGTAAGATTTTTTTTAAAAATTGTTACATTGTTTACTCATAATATTACATTGTTTACCCATAATATTATATTGTTTACACAGAATATTAAAATACAAATCAAATTTCCAAGGGAACTAGATAAAATCAAATTCCCCGAAGATGTAGATTTTAGATCTTTGAATTATTGAATCTTGGGGAAGATCAAATGTTAGGTGCATGATTATTCTCTACGGATCTTGCATGCATTTGATTCTGAAGCAAAACAAAATAAGGGTTCGATAAATAAAATGAATATTCAAATATATGATTTTGTGCTCAAATAAATATTTAAGAAAATAAACCTTAAACTCAAGTAATTTTCTTCTCTTTCGATCCATCTTAGAGAACTTTTCCAAACGTATTTATATTTCAAGTGCTTCATGTTTCATTTAGGTTAGACTTTTAATATTCAACATGCTTTTACAACGGATGTCCCTTAGGTTTCACGCAGATCACTAATGACAGATTCATGAGCATTGATAAACACTAAATAGACAATAAAGATTTGTTTAAGGGCATTAAATATAGTTTAAAAAGGCTTAATTATCCCATAGACTACGAACAAAGCCGAGGTAAATAAGCTGTTTTTTTTAAATACATTGTTTACACAAAATTTAAAAATACATTGTAAAATCAGTTTTTCAAAGAGAAATTTTATTTTACATGTCCATGTTCATGTCCAATGCAAGATGCTAAAGATCTATTTTTCAATGAAAATTTTGTAATTCATCCCAGAGATCTGTAGTAGCAACTCATGATAAAAATGGACGGTGGTGAATATTTGCTCTCTTTGGGGCGGTTACATATATCTTAGTATTATAGTAAAATCTATTTAACGAGTGCTTTTATAGTAAAATATAATTACTAATCACCTCGATTTTACTATAAAACTGAGGTTTTATATCTTCTCCTTTAAACTATCACCTCGGTGATAAAGAAAACCGAGGTGACTATTTTTTAAAATTTTTTTTTGAAAATACATTATTTATGCAGAATATTAAAAAACATTATTTACAACAAATATTCGATGATATCCAAATTTTATTGCATACAAATTTAAAAAAAAAATTGAAACAAGAATGATATTTTGCACTTACAATCTATCAACTGAGTACTTTTCAAAGGTTGAGCTCCCTTCTTTGTTGGTTAAGCTCCATTCTTTGTTTAAACAAGAATGATTTTCTGCACTTGCAATCTATCAACTGAGTACTTTTCAAAGGTTGAGCTCCCTTCATTGTTGGTTAAGCTCCATTCTTTGATTAACTTAAAGCAAGAATAATTTTTTGCACTTGCAATCTATCAACTGAGTGTCCTTCTTTAACTGAGAGTTATTCCAAAAAAAATACAATAACGAAAATACCATTACCTTTATGCTGGGATGGATAGCAAGGGCAGAAAAAATGTTTTGTTCAAGATAAAAGAACATTGAAGATTTTTTTCTGTCTTGCAATCGATCCCAAAGAATGATGCTTAGGGCAACTTCATATTAGTAAGAGTTAGGGTAAAATATGTTTAACAAGTGCTTTTATAGTAAAATCTTTTTTTTTTTTTTACCTCGGTTAAATAGAAAAGCGAAGGGTTAGAACACTTTATTTACACTTATAAACAAATAGAATCATAAATTGCGATAGCTGGGAATCGAAGCTTGTACTGAGTAGTTTTTTTCACCTCGGTGAATTTATATTTTTTTTTCTTCATTTTTTCAAATAATAAAAATTGGCGTGCCTTGTCTTTATGCCTCAGTTTTCTATTGTTCGAGGTGAAAACTTCGTCATGAAAAGCGTTATTTATTGTAGCGAGCGAGACTTAGTTAAGTATTTCTAAAGAGACTTAGTTGAGTCCTTAAAGCGAAACTTAGTTGATTCTTCCTGATAAAACATAGTTGAATCTCTCAGACGAAACTTAGTTAAGTCCCTTACGCAAGACTTAGTTGGGTCTTCCTGGTGAGACTTGGTTTAATTCCTCAGACGAGATGTTTTTGAGTCTTCTTGGTGAGACTTAGTTGAGTCCCTTAGGAGAGCCTTAATTGAGTCCCTCACCTGAGACTTAGTTGAATTCCTCAAACGAGACTTGTTGAGTTTTCCTAACGAGACGTAATTAAATCCCTTAGGTGATATTTAGTTGAGTCTTGCACGCGAGACTTAGTTAAATCCCTCAAGCGAGACTTAGTTAAGTTCCTCAAGTGAGACTTAGTTG
Organism: Lathyrus sativus; assembly: GCA_963859935.3. Lineage (NCBI taxonomy): Eukaryota > Viridiplantae > Streptophyta > Magnoliopsida > Fabales > Fabaceae > Lathyrus > Lathyrus sativus. The sequence continues at coordinate 604,317,847 of OZ012738.1, forward strand.
AGTCTTCCTGACAAGACTTAGTTGAATCACTTCTAGAAAATATATCTTCAATGACACAATATTATAACGACCGTTTTTCCACCGTCGTGATACCACATTTTGTACGCACATGTTTTATTTTATTTTATTAAGAAACTTTTCATCACGATTCCTTAAAAAGTGGTCAGAGAGTTTTGATGACAAGCTTCGTGTCCTAGCATAAACATTTTTTTTAATAAAAATTAGCAAATGTCCCTTCTTATTTATTGTTATTTAAAAATTGAAAGTATAACAAACTCAGTTGTTTATATCAACTTCACTACGGTTGAAGCTTGTAACCATTGTGAAATGTTTTCCCATAAAATTAAAACATAACAGGTACTTCATTTCGTTCATAACACACAATGGTGTCCTAATGAACGAGAAGACAATGATAGAGGAACCTTCATTATCTTCATTCATTTCTGGAAAGGAAATCGTCATCCTCTTTGAATTATGGTATGTTACCAAATTTTCTCTCTGATGCTTTTGAATGTTTATGTTCTTCGTAAGGGTTATTTACCATTATCTCTCTCTGAGGTTTCTGAATGTTAATATTATTTGTTAGGATGTTATGTGTATTGACATCGCCATGTGTATTGTTCATATTGCTATGTTCATATTTTATTCAGATTTTGTGAATATGCTTTAGGTTTTTGTGTTGGATATGTTTATGTTTTATTCAGACATTGTGACGCTTTTGAATATATTTATGTTTTGGTGTTTTCACGTTCATGTTTTATTCAGACATTGTCATATACATATAATCATATTAGGATGTTGTGTGTGTAGCATTGGGTTGCCATTCACATTATTCTTTTGATATAAATTTCAGAATTTATTATGGATCATAGTTGGATGAAAGTTGATATATTAGATTCAGCGTATGAGAAAAGAGTTCTTGAATTTCTTGAATTTTCCAAAAAAAAGTTTCTGAAACTAACGGTATCTTTTATTGTCCTTGTGTTGTTTGCGGAAATACCAGAAAACGGTCAAAGAAAGAAATATTACATCACCTATGTTGTGATGGAATATGTCAAAATTATACAACATGAACATGGCATGGAGAAGTGGGTAATAATCAAAATGCAACACCACAAATGGATGGAGATGATGATGGTATGGATGATCGATTAGAAGATATGATTCGTGATATTGGAAAATCATCTTATATGAAAGCACATATATATGATACTTTATGTATCAACAAATATGTGCTTTTATATAAGGGGTTCAGCAATTTTACACGATGGTCTGTGCTGTTAAAATTGTTTAATCTGAAGGAAAAAAGTGGGTGGTAGAATAAAAGTTTCACAAATTTGCTTGATTTGTTGAACAAATTCTACCAGAAGATAACAATTTGTCAAATCGATGTTATGAGGCCAAGAAGATGTTGTGTCCAATGTTGTTGGAGTATGTCAAAATACATAAATTCCCTAATGATTTCATATTATACAGAAAAGATTATGAAAATTTGGATCAATGTCTAGAATGTGATGAGCCGCGCTACAAGTTGAAGAACAACAATGGCGATCACAATGACAATGTTAGTAAGAAGCGCCCTCCTACAAAAGTGTTATGGTACTTGCCAATAATTTTGAGGTTAAAGAGACTTTTTGTTAATGTGAATGACACAAAGAATATTAGATGGCATGCAGATGAAAGAAAATATGATCAAAACATTCGCCACGTAGTTGATTCTTTATAATGGAAGAAATTTGATTCATTGTTTCCGGATTTTGCCCTTGAGCCAAGAATCCTTAGGCTTGGGCTTGCCACAGATGGAATGAACTCCTTTGGTAATCTGAGAACTAACAATTCTTCGTGGCTTGTTCTTTTCACAATTTACAATCTATCTCTTTGGTTGCGCATAAAGCACAAGTATATAATGTTAATTATGATGATTTATGGACCAAGACAACCTGGAAATGATATAGATGTTCATCTAAGTCCATTAATTGAGGATTTAAAAACTTTGTGAGGGTAAAGGTGTTGACGTTGATGATTCATATTCTGGTGAAAAGTTTAAGATGCATGCAATGTTATTTTGCATAATTAACGACTTTCCTGCATATGGTAATTTGGATGGATATAGTGTCAAAGGACATAAAGTGTGTCCTATATGTGAATCTAATACATGTTTTCACCAGCTTGAGTTTGGAAAAAAGACCATTTATGTTGGGCATCGGAAATTTCTAAAACCCAATGATCCTTATCGTAGATTCTGGAAGGCTTTTAATTGGAGAGCATGAGTTTGAAAACCAATCACCAGCTTAATGTTGTCTTTAGAAAGAAAAAACACATTCCCGTTGAGAGAAATATATGGAAAACGAGATCGGGGTTCTTTGATCTTCCATATTGGTCGTGACTTGATGTAAGACATTGTCTTGATATGATGCATGTGGAGAAAAATGTATGTGATAGTTTGATAGGAAAATTTTTAAACATTCTAGACAAGACTAAAGATATTAATAGTTCCCATTTAGATATGGTGTATATGGGTATACGACAACAGTTGGCTCCAGAAGATAGAGGAAGAATATCTTATTTTTTGCCGGCATGTCATGCTCTATTTAAAAAGGAAAATAAAAGTTTTTGTGATTGCTTGCATGGTATCAAAGTTCGCCAATGTTACTCTTCAAACATCAAGAAACTTGTAGCAATGAAAGATCTCAAGTTAGTTGGCTTAAAATCTCATGATTGTCATGTCTTGATGCAAAAACTTCTACTAGTGGTTATCCATGGCATCCTTCAAAAAAAATGTAAGAGTAATTATAAACATATTGTGCTTATTCTTCAATTTTATATGTAATAAAGTTCTTGATTTCAAAAAATTATATGAATTAGAAGATGAGTCTGCAATAATGTTATGTCAATTGGAGATGTATTTTCCTCCATCATTTTTTGACATTATGGTTCATTTAGTTGTCCATCTAGTCAGAGAAATCAGCTATGATGGACCAGTTTATTTGAGGTGGATGTATCCTATAAAGCGATACATGAAGATATTTAGAGGAAATACAAAGAATCATCACCGACTAGGGGCTTTGATCGTTGAAAGATACATCACAAAAGAAGCTCTTGAGTTTTTTCAAACTATTTGTCGGAAACAAATCTATTGGAATTCGAAAGTCTCATCATGTAGACAAATTTGAAGGTAGAGAGGTACTCAAGGTTTAAATATTAAGCCAATGGGTCGGGATGTAGTAATTCAAGTATATTTCTATATATTAAATAATCTTAGTGTAGTTGAACCTTACATAGTTGCTCACAAAAAAGTTATAAAGAAAAATATCCCTGAATGAATGACAAGTTGTTGTTGACACAAAATAACAAGGAATTCATAAATTGGTTTAATATGAGGATTCCTAATGATGATTGTGCATCTGAGACAATTAAGTGGTTATCGTACATGCCAAAATTTACTATGATAACTTGGAAGGCATATGAAATTTCTAATTATTCCTTTTATACAAAAGCAAAAGATGATCGTAGTACAATACAAAATAATGGGGTAATGGTTGAGGCCGAAACCATGTATTTCTCTAGTTCGAAAGATAAGAATCTTATTTTGTTAACCACTGCATTCTATGGTTTCATTAAGAAGATTTTGGAGATTGATTATGTTATTTTCAAAGTGTCTTTATTTAAATGCAAGTGGGTTCCCAATAACAATGGTCTACAAAATGGTGAGTTAGGATTCACACGGATTGACCTTGGCAATGTAACTTATAAAACCGAACCGTTCATCATGGCTACTCAAGCAAAACAAGTTTTTTATGTGACAGACCCTGCAAAATTTTCAAGTAGATGGTCAATTGTTCTCAAAGGAAAACACATTCCTCTTAGTGATTATGAAAGTTTTGATATTCCTTCCACTTCTTCTTATGCAACATAGGTGCCTATTTCATATGAATAAGTTAATAGAGATGATGTACATGCTATTTGTAACGACCATCAAGGAAACATATAGGGAAATTATAAGTAAGCATCTTATATTATTCATTCATGATTTACTGTATGTTACAATTACTAATGATGTTATTTTATAACAAGTATTATTATTTGAAATTATAGGTGTTTAAAGTCAAGACACTAAGATAACAAGATAGTATTATTTGTTGTAATGATGTGTACACTGTAGGTTGTTTTGTGTCATTTTGTTTTGATGTAATATACAATTTTTAGTTTCTAATGGAATTGTGTCATTGATGTAATACAATTTTTGGTCTAATTCAATTCAAAAATGGTTGTATTGTTGTTTCTAGTCTGATATGATTCAGAAATATACAAGTTCAAAATTTGGGAATACTGTAAAATTTAAAAATATATATAAAAAACCAAATTATATCACAAACCATTTTAACTTAATTGTTGTTATAAGTACAACACGTTATCCAGAATCATAAAAAGCAAGAATGAAGAGGCTTTGATTCAAACCAAGGACCTATAAATTATTTCACATCTGTTGTTTGAATAAATTGTTGTTATAAGTAGCATGCTACGTAGCTTATAACCATTGTCTATCGCGTGTTCTAGAAACCACCATGCATACAACCATACACTCCCTAACAACGGATGTGCAACCGTCATTATATGTGTTTTGCAACCGTCATTATATGTGTTTGTGCAGTAGTGAATCTCCCAAAAGAGACTTAGTTGAGTCCCTTAGTTAAGACTTTGATGAGTCTTCCTAGCAAGCCTTAGTTAAGTCCCTCAGACAAAACTTGGTTGAGTCTTTCTGAAGACACTTAGTTGAGTACCTTAGATGTGACTTATTTGAGTATCTAGAGCAAGACTTAGTTGATTCTTCTTGACGAGAGTTGGTGGAGCCTTTTATAAGGTTTGGAAAGATATTTCGTAATGCACTTGCTCGTAGATGGATAAGATATTTCTATGGAATCCAGCAGTTTAATTTCCCCATATAGAGGAGACAAGGATCTTCTTGTGGAAGTCCATCATTTTTATTACCCCGTTAGGAGGCAAGGATCTTCCTGTAGAAGTTCAGCAATGTACTTACCTCGTAGGGTGGCAAGGATCTTCCTATGAAAGTTAAGAAATGTAATTACTTTGTAGGGCCGCAAGGATCTTCCTATGGAAGTTCAGCAATATAATTACCCTGTAGGGCGGCAAGGATCTTCCTTTGGAAGTCCAATAATGTAATTACCCTATAAGGCGACATGGATCTTCCTGTGGAAGTGCAACAATATAAAATTAGAGATTAACTTAATAATATCTCCAATAATCATCAAAGTTTCTCTTCATCTCACAAATATTTCTTTAATCACATCCTCTTGAAAACATATCTTCATTCTGTTTAACTTTTCTTCTTATATAAAAACACACTTATGCAAACATATATTAACTCAATACTTTTTTCCTTAAAATTAACTAAAATTATTTTGTAAATATTTATTTTTAATGGATCAACCTGAAGTCCGCTTGGTCGGTCCGGTGGGTTGGGCTAAAAATATAGGTTCGTGTTTTTTAAGCTTTTTTGCGGGCCGGCCTACGCTAAAATTTAAGGCTAGTGGGTAGAGCCCATTTTGACACATATACTTGTAGAGCCTGCTTTGACACATATACCTGTAGGCTTCATTGAGCTTCAGATGTGATAGAGAGGGGATGTACTTGAAAGGTTAGTAATTCGATAATCAATTCAAAATATGTATGAGTTGAGAGTATTCAAATTGTGTTTGAAACTTGTTACCTGATTCAACACCATTTTCTATATATAGAGGAGAGAAATAATTATCTCTCTATCTTTCAGGCATGAAATATGGAGGTGTAGTTAATGCACTTGAGGCGTAGATCTCTTGTAGCATGGTATAGAAAAATCATGAGGTAAGAAGAAGATTCTAGAAACATAGTTGTGTAGTCGGTTAGGAGGCTTTGACCTAAAACGGGCTATCCCAAGGTGATCCGTCCCAAATGACAATGTTCAGCTCAAAACATTTTCCCCCTATGCCCTTATGATTGAGTAGCAAGGTGAGGGTTTAGAGAATTTCATGCTTGGCGATCGATCACCATTACTTCATGCTTTTACTATTTAGAACGTCAAACGTCTCTTTGAGGGCATCATTATTAGCATTCTTGGAAACTGAAACACTTCAGTGTGTTAGAACAATATTTGTTCATGACATATTTTCCTTGGGTTTTGATGATAATAAAGTATTGAAAGAATAACGGTTTATTTGATGCGTGTTACTTGTGTGCAGGTTCTAATACTTGTAAATATTATAGTCAAAATCTGTTTTACATTAGTGGCATAATCTGAAGAACACTTGGTAAGGGATGTCTGGCGTAGACTTTGAAGCTGAATGTCTCAGCATTAGAAGAAGCAAGATAATTGTCTCTACACTTAGTGAATGAAAATTGGCTTCTGGTACCATTCAGATTTGGTGATAAAGCGAAAGTTATCCGTACTACAGAATGCAAGTTGTATTGTCAAATCAGTTTGTCAGCTAGAGTCTAAAGATTGCAAGGCTCAAGAAAGACTGGAATGTTTTATGGATATCTACTCTTAATGGCTCTAATAGTATAGGATCTCTTGAATATTCAAAGGTTAAACATGTTACACATTGGATCAAGATCTTCTAGTGTATCTATCTTCAACGTCTCTTGTACTATGGAGCAAAAGCAAAGACTCTTGATCAAGTTACCTCTTCAATGACTAGTTTCTATAAAGGTTATATATATGGTTGAAGTTTTAAACTGAATCTTTAACTAGAATCATTTAGAAGACGAAGTAATAAGATTAATAATTATCAACACCATTGTATATGCAGATTTTCTGTTGTAGCTTGTAATTGTAAATGTAACACTCTTTTAAACCCCATAGAATATATATAAATAATCAGAGTAAATTATCATGCATCTCAAATAAGGGTGTCACATATAATCCAAAACATCACACATATACTTGTCATGCTCAATAACATTCAAAATAAATTCATGCTTTTCATATACTTTCACATAGCATGTAGCAACAAAATTACTTCAATCATAAATTAACACAATGAAAGCCCCATGATCAACTCATTCATAATCATCACTTAGGTATAAAACTCTATACTTCACATAGTTCAAATAAAAATAACTAAATAAAGTATACATAAAGTATCTCTCAAACATAAATCAAAACAATCCCAATGTTACATGATCAGAGCACGACTCGACCCAACATAAATAAAGAAACTAAATCGGTTTCCAACGACTACCTCGCACTAAAAGCAACTCCACTCCTCGGTACCTGAGCGATGTCCTACAAAACATCATTCCAATAGAAGGGTGAGAATTCACATAATTATTGAAATTATAAGATAATATATAATTTAAGGCATACAAGCATAATCACAATTATTCTCACACTTCAAAAGTTTCATCAATATATTATCACTCAAGTTATCATACTATTCACAAGTTCATACTCACAAATCCACAATTTCACCAATTCATCAATTTCACATATTTCGCATAATTTCATATTTTAACCACAATGCAATAACAATGTAACAGAATGCAACTGGCCATTTGGTTCATATAGAACCCATCAATTCTCATCAATTCCCATTAGGAATTATGGATACATCTCTTATACCCCACTAGGAACGACATCTCAGTCATTCTACCCCAGTGAGTACCCCACTAGAAACAACATCTTAGTCATTCTACCCCAGTGCGTACGACTATATCACTTATACCCCACTAGAAACGACATCTCAGTCATTCTACCCCAGTGAGTACCCCACTAGGAACAACATCTCAATCATTCTACCCTAGTGCGTACGACTATATCACTTATACCCTTCTAGGAACGACATCTCAGTCATTCTACCCTAGTGAGTACGAGTCTTGTCCAAGCCTTATGCAATGCAAACCATCATAACTGGCTCATGACAAACATATGCATACAAACATAATTTAACACAATGAATTACTCACCACATACATTGATATTCATTTATACAATATTTTCACGCTACAAAGACCATCATCAATAATCACATTTTCATAATCATAACATTCTTACTTCAAACATTACCACCACACTTAGTAAATAATACACAAAGTATCAATGCAATCCAATCTCAATATACACAACACACATTACCGATTAATCATAGAATAAGTAATTCATCATCAATAATTAAATTCACTATTCAAATGGTATACAACACATTTTACGATATAGTCACAATTGTATCATCATTACAACAAGCAATAATTATCATGCATTTCATGTTGTCACACGTAAAATATACTTATACAAGCACACACACAAGTATTCGATAAATTATCCACAAATAATTTCACAATCGGCAGCAAACAGTGCAACAATTCATTAATAGAACATATACACAATTGAATTCCCAAACATATTAGATATAAAAATACTCAGTAAACACTTCTCTTATCTATACTATGTTATAGTCATATTCATTAGCTTTCCAACGCTTCGAACAGAGACCAAAACGGACTTACGAACCAAAAGTTATGACCAAAATGATTTCGACCGAAAACATGAACAGTCGTGACGGACAACATGCATAATTTTATGCGTTTTTCACCGTTGGAGGCCTTCCGGACCTCCGAATTTGATTCCGTAAATACCCAAACTCTCAGAAAATTACAACCCATCCAACACTGTAATTATCTCAAGTAAATTTACAATTTTAACACAATTAACCCATCTAATTATTGTTTTAAGATTATGCCTAAAATCTTTGAAATTGATGGATATATGTTCAATCCTCAAAAAGAAAAAGAATACACACATTTAAGGCACACAAATTCATCATATAATCATCATATAACAACCACCATAAAAATTAGGGATTTTTATCCTAAATATGCTGCTACCCATCATACACTATCATACAATCTCATAACCATGAAAAGACCCGCCCTTACCTTGGTTTCTTGATGAACTCTTGAGTTCTCTCATTAGGTTTTCTTCTCCTCTTTTCCCCTTTTCCTTTTCTCTATGATAACTTCTTTTCCTCTTTTTCCTCATTAACCATATTTTCTTCTTATATATAAAACCCTTATAACAACTAATTCTAGTAACTAATAGGCTTACTAATCATATCCTCATCTTTACTCTTCACATTCTCATCCAATAGGCCCAATTACTTATTTCTACCATTTCCACATATTATTTCACCAAATAAAATAAATCAATAAAATCAAATAATTCAATTAATTCATTTAAATCAAATAATTTAAATAAATCCAATAAATCAAATAATTCAAATAAATCAAATATGCATAAAATCACTCAATTAATTAATATAAATAAATAATTACTAAAAATTTGGGTGTTACAGTAAAAGCCTTAAGATTTCTTATACATTGAATATCTTATAAATTTTAAGTGCTTAAGTCATTGGGACTTAAGCAAGGAAGTCTCGGGTCAAGATGTTTGAGTCATGTAAGTCTATTATTATGTACTTGAGCAATGCAAGTCTGTATCAACTAGGTTGTTTGAACAAAAGTCTTGTGTCATTGGGATACAAGCTAGGAAGTCTTGAGCCAAGATGTTTGAACTACATAAGTCTCTTGCTATGTGCTTGAGTTGTGCAAGTCTTAATCAAGTGTATTGATTGAGCTGGTTAGCTCAGTACATGAAATTGGAGGAGTAAGTCTTGAATCTAAGGAGTTCATGGAAGGAAGCTCATTTCATCAGACATGGAGCAAAAGTCTAAGCCAATGTGGGTTAAGCAGGTTAGCTAAGTACATAAAATTGGAGCAGTAAGTCTTGAATCTGAGGGGGTTCAAGCAAGGAGGCTTGTTTCATGGGACTTGGAGCATAAGGCTCAGCTAGAGGGGCTTGGGCCAGAAGTCTTGCGTCCGAGGGACTTGAGCGAAAGTCTTGCGCTTAGGGCCTAAGCAAGGAAGTCTTGGGTTCGTGGAACCTAAGCAAGAAGTCTTAGACCTTGGGCTTGAGAAATTGTAAAAGTCTTATTTAGAAGGCATAAGCGGTTGTAATCATGATTTGATTATAGTGAAAATCTCTTGTGAAGCAAGGGGACTGGACTACTCTCAGTTTGGAAGGAACCAGTATAAATCTTTGTGTCTTCTACTATTATTGATTTGCTTCTGTTAATATTCTGATGCTAAGAATTAAACAGAATCTGAACACCAGTTTAAATTTTGAACTCTGATCAGATGCAAACTAAGAAAATGGAAAACATAATTCAACCCCTCCTTATTGTGTACTTTTCTCACCTTCAATTGGTATTAGAGTCTGGTTTGTGCATAACACTTAATAGTGGCGCAGACAATGATCCAATAAGAAAAGTATGTCTGTCAAATACTTTCCTTCAAGAAGGAATTAAGTGCCACATGAAAAATATCATATTGCTTTTCCTACCATATTCAAAGGGTGATTCCACTTAATTTAAATGATGGAAAAGCAAAACATATTTTTAACTCATTGGTCTTAATAAAAGGGGTTTCTGAAGGTCTATAGAATATCCTTGAAAAGGGTATTACTATAGAAGTTGATGGTGTAGAGATGGTCTGTTTGAAAATCTCTATTATCAGGTCAGAAGAAGCTTATTGAATATCTTAGGAGGTAGTTGCATTCTGGTAGGTGCTCTATCTCACTTCTGAGTATGTCAACATCATTGATATGTTTGATGCTCGGACTATCTTTGAATCCTTGTGCTCATATTTTTGGGAATCATTTTTGAAGCTTTTCTAGTTACACTTCCTCTAATATTTCAAGCAAATTTTTAGAAGATTGGTTTGGATCCAAACATGAGGTTGCAGCTATTCAAGAAGTTATACAAATTGAATTTATTGTGCTCTGTTGGTTTGTCTTGAAAGTCTTCAAAGAAATGAAATGAAATTAGATGATGAAAAGTTATCTAACAGATCACCTTTCCTAAAGCTTGGTTCTTTGGAGTATCTGATGATGAGGAATTTATATTTCTTATTAGAAGAACTTCTTAACCAATTGAATGAGCTATAATGTATGTTGATAGAAGAGTAACTTCAGAAGCTTCTGAAATATCAGTATTTCAACTGATTTCCCATATCTGAAAGGAATGAGAAACACTACCAAAACCTAATGTCAGTTAATCTTCATTGCATATTCTTTTGAAGATGATATTAGTGCATGATTTAGATGAAAGAGTAATCTGGCTCTACCAATCATTATTGCTTCTAAAGAAGCATTTGAATCCCGAAATAAAAATCAAGTATTGAAGAGAAATAGATTATGCCAAATTTATCTTGCTTCAATATTTGTTAATAAGGAGTCTTTTCTTTAAGGTGATATCTTAAGAGACTCATTTGCTCCTTGATTGAGGGTCATCATGGAATTTGTATTAAAGGACAAGTCTATGAGAAACCTTCAATTCTTCTTCGCGTTTTGCAGAAAATTAGATGATGGTGCTTTAATTTGTTTTATACCATTCTCTGATAGCTAACATATCTGGTTTTTTGCTTATCAAATATCTCAAAGTCTTAAGTCAAGACAATGAAATTAATGGTTATGCTAAGAACAAGATGTTGTTCATATTATGGACATTTATGTTTGATCTCATAGAAATATGAGTATCATCATTCAAATGTAGTTGTTGCAGATATCGAGAAAAAGAGCATGATAAGTGGTTTTTGTGTCGCTTTTACCAGTAGTTTTTCTTTGTTATTTCATCATGTTTTGTTCGTTTTCCTTCATTTTCTATGTTTTATGTCTTGGTACTGTGTTTCTGTCATTTTCATGCATTAACAATCATATTGGAAGGAAAAAGGATCGAATCGGTTGAAAATCGATGAAAAAGGCAAATGTCGGAATTCCCGGTACAAAGACCAGAGAGCTGTTAAGGTCGTCCCTAACACACATTACGTCTCGTAAAAGCATTTTGAGGGGATTTCCAAGTTTTTCACCCCCACACCAAGAATCCAGTGGCCAGTTATGGGCACCCGTAATATGCATTACGGCTGTTAGAGGCAAGCGCATTCCTTTTCTTTGTTTCCTTTTTTGGTTCGATTGGTTACTGTTTGGGATGTTAGACACACTGCCGATTTAGGGGATACTGTTTTAAGAAGGTATTGAATGGAAATGTTTACTCCATGTTTGTTTGGATTGATATAAAACTCATAGATAGTGAGATTTGGAATCATCCAGTTTTTATCGTACAATTTCTTTTCTCGCAATGATTATTGAAGGCTCCTTAGTTTTTGATTGGAATTAATTTTGGTAAAATAAACCTATCAAAAACATGTTGGACAAGATGTTCTAACATGTAGCAGAACTTGAAGAACAAGATGTCCTAACAGGGTTATTCAACATCCGTGTCTGTTACAATTTTTAAATTTGTTTCAATCTGTTAATTTAAATTTAGATTGCAGAAGATTTTTGTGTATCCTAGGTGGTGTTCATATTAAGGAATAAGATATTCTATTGGAATTTTAAGATGTTTCTAAGTGTGGAGACACTTTAGGAAACTTAGGATTGAAGAAACTATTTTTAAGGAGAATATTTTGCAGATTCTGAGTAACAGAATTGCTGCGTTTTTTAAGCCCAAATCCAGTCTTCTTTATGGTTAATAAAGGAAGATCTAGACCTAGGGAAGAAAATAGAATCCTTGTGTAATACTTTTAAAGTAAAAAATAAGGGTTTAGGGTTTTGAGAGTCGTAGGCTTTCTTGTGTTGTTAGTATCCCTGTGTATCAGTTGGACACATTGTGATAGACATAGATGTTTATACAGATTCAGAAACATGTAGGTAATGGATTGTATATTGTTCTTGGATGAAGCTTTGAAGCAAATCCAAGTAGGTTTGTTAGTCAAGGTTGTTTGGATGAACTTTGTATTGAAATAAGTGTCTTTCAAGTAAGATGATGCAGTTGCTGTCGATCGTAACTGTTAGATATCACAAGTAGTGATTAATAAAGTGAGATGGGTTTCTCTTATCAATTAGATGTGACTTCTAATCATAAAGTTTTCATTGAGTAGTGATAGGTAAACTGAAGGTTGTTTACTGTAAACCATAGGTTGTTTACATAAAACTATACTACTGATAGTGGATTCTTCTTCCTGGCTTGGTAGTCCCCAGATGTAGGTGAATTTCACCGAACTGGGTTAAAATACCTTGTGTTATTTATCATTCTTCAAATTTACAGTTCAATATTTTCTTATTGATTAACATGTTGTAACAGATGTTGAAACATCTATAGTGATTTTGTTGCCGATATTCAGAATGTCAACTTGTTTATTCTATCCTTGTTTTAAAGTTATGCCGAGAACAATGTTGTTAAATGCTATTAGGACATCTGTAATCTGCTTGCCATAATTTCATTTATCTTACTCTGTAAAAGCCTCCACTGAAGCAATTGGATCAAAGAATTACCTTTTAATCACAAGTATTTGTTCAGGTTTTAATTGATCTCATTTCTTTATAATTGTTATTACCTTGATGTTTGTTTATCAGAATTTGATGTTTGTGTTATTTCTCACTATGAGTGAGTAGTTCCTTATGGATTAAGGGTCATGAGACCTAACTCATGACTATCTATATGGTAAATTCCGCTTATAAAAAGGATTCAGAATGCGTTTTTTTGAAAATATGAGTTTTCTAATTAACCCTTGTTACAAAAGCAAAATAGTTCTCACGTATTGATAATGATCTGAAAGGACTTGTATCAATACCCGATAATGGATTTTCAAACAATTAGGTCCGATGATGCGAAAGCACTCAGACAAGGTAGAGAAATGTTCCATTTTAATAGTTGCGCTATGATAATAAGTTCTCGATGAATAACTATGAATAAGCGAAAGCTGTAAATTATTTATCGAAATTAAGACAGCACGCTAGCGAAACCAGATGTTGTCTACAAAAATTTATTTTTCTATAATCCGGGCGAGGTTCCTTGCATTATGACTTAAATAACCAGGTAGCGATGTTAGAATAAGGGATTATGACTCTAAATCCTACTTGTTTTTTATTAATTCCCAAATTATTAATTCACTTAAGTTTGTTTGTTTCCAACTATTCGATCACTCTAGCCTTACACTGATAGGATAGAAATAATTACTTAACCATTGGTCCTTGTGGTTCGATAACTTTTTACTACTCTGACATTTGTCTTACAGTTGCGGTGTGTCATGTTTTTGGCGCCGTTACCGGGGACCAATTGCGTTAGTATTTAAATTCTGTTTGATTATCATAGAGACTAGAGCATATTTTTATTTTATTTATTGTGTTTGTTTGTTGTAGTTCTCTTACTGCCCTTGTATGCGAGAAACACATTTTGATTATTCTAATCTGCTATCGTAGAGGTTAGAACAATTTTTTATTTTCTGTTGTTTCTTTTGTGGTATACATGGTATCTGTTCAAAATATGTTGTTCAATTATCTGAGCAATAATCATGGAAACCTTTAACCCAATACCTATAACCCAGGGTGGATGGATCACCAAATATTTTACTATGATAACCATTCCCATTATTTCGAGGAACCACCAAATTTCCAACAGTTCAACCTTGATATGTTAATGGAGAATTTCATTGAGACGAAAACTCACTCTAACATAGAATATATGATAGAGAGTTTTGTGGCAACACAAACTCTCGTGAATGAATAGCTTAGAAATCAAAACCTCCTCACCATTGAGGCACATAGACAGTTGAACACCATGGTTGAAAATGTTATCACCCATGCCAAAATGTTGGAGACTCAAATCTCCCAAGTAGCACAACAACAAGCTGCTTCTTCCGTCCCTCCCAGATTATTTCCAGGGAAACATGAGCTAAACCCCAAGGGGCATGTGAATGATGTAATGAACGGAAGTGAAAAATAATTTGAAAATCCTATGGATAATGAAAAAAAGGTTAAGGAGAGTTCTAGTAAGAAAAAGATAGAGAGTAAGGAAAACGCACTGACACCACCCGAAATGGAAGTTATAAAAGAGGTAGAGAAGGAATCACCTTATCTTTTTCCTCCTCCATACAAGCCATAAATTCCTTTCTCGCAAATATTGGTGGAAGGTAAGATAGATACCCAATCCAATAGGTTTGTAGAGATGGGGGAAAAGATCATTACCAATGTACCATTAACCAAGGTCCAATCTAAAAGGAGAATGTTGGAGGACCATGAAACTGAGAAAATTATTGATTTTAAGAGGGCAAGGTTGACCTTTGAGGTGAAGGATGAAGGGATTAAATCCAAAACCGAAAATTTGATACTTATGATAGAATCAAAACCATCCCCACATGTTAAGAAGTATAAACAACCCCATAGGAAGAAGAAAAATAAGAGTAGTGGATACGGGATATGGTTTGATAAGTGGGCATGGGCACCTAATACTACTGAGAATGAAGTTAAGGAATTATTTTTTGAGGGAACCACCTAGGGTGCTTGCACTCATCATTGGTCAAGCTAAACAACCTTAAATAAAGCGCTTCGTGGGAGGCAACCCACGCTTTTTGCATTAATTTATTTTTCTTGTTTTGTTTTTTTCTTCTAGTTAATAAAAATCTCATGAAAGAGGAGAAAATCGACAAGGAGTAGTCTTGGATTATGTCCAAGTGATGATGTAGCAATTGATGTTGCGTTTCCCCCTCCTTAGTGAGAACACGTGTGAGTCCACTCCACCTCTCTTGCACTAAAACATAGAGGTCATTGTTTGGTTCAAGTTTGCAAGGGGGGGGGGGGGGGGGGGGAGGGTCTTCACCTGTTTTAGTTATTCTTTTGTTATTTATGCTTTTATTTTCCCTTTAATAAAATAAGTCACTCTCGAATTTCATCCCAAATTAGACCTATAAGTTTTTTTCCATTTGGAAAATTTGATTTTAAGTTGAGAATGTATAAGAGTTTGAGGGAAGAGAGGCTAGGACTAGGACTTTGGGAAAGTTTGAAAACTTAGGTATGACTCGAACACACTAAGTCTCCCAAAGTAAGGACGTGAGTCCACCATGTAGATTTGTGCCATAGTACTCGGATTTGAGAAGTACTCCCCAATTAGTTTATTTTGATAGTCCGACATGATTAGAAAGACTTGAATGTATATATGATTGGTTGAGAAAACAAATATTTTGGGCACCAAAAATAATTGAATAATGATAATAAAGACAACTAGTCCTTCTAAGTTGGGTAAGCCTCACCCGGTTATTTAGCCTAACGGCGGTCGAGTCTCAATTGTCGTCCCAAAGTGGACTAATAAACACCAATATATGTAAAAGAAAGAAAAAGATTTAAAGAAAAGGTGCCTAGAAAAAGTTTCTTGATCAATCTTGTGCATGTGAGGGAAAACAATCGTAAATTATTTAATCTGATTATCCGTATGAAAGGGGGAGAAAATTTAAGAAGAGACTTAATCCTAAAGCATAGGTAGAGAGGCGACTGAAAGGGAGATTTAGGTCTATGGTTTTACCGCAGTGTGTGATCTTGTAATGCTTTCGATAACGGATGATTACCGAGAGAACTAGTATTAGCTAATTGGAACAAAAGCTCACGTATGAGTATCAACACACTTTATTTTCACAAGTTTTTTAATTGAAGCACACCACTTGATCCAAAGATTTGTTATGCATGCTTTGTTTCTTGAGGACAAGCAACAGTCTAAGTTTGGGGGAGTTTGATAAGTGGTTTTTGTGTCGCTTTTAATAGTAGTTTTTCTTTGTTATTTCATCATGTTTTGTTCGTTTTCCTTCATTTTTATACTTTTATGCCTTGGTATTGTGTTTATGTCATTTTCAGGCCTTAACAATCATATTGGAAGAAAAAAGGATCAAATCAGTTGAAAATCGATGAAAAAGGGAAAAATTCGGAATTCCCAGTACAAAGACCAAAAAGCTGTTACGGCCGCTCGTAACACACATTACGGCCCGTAACGACATTTTGAGGGGATTTCTAAGTTTTTCACGCCCAAGCCAAGAACCTAGTGGCATGTAACAGGCACCCGTAATGCGCATTACGGGTCGTAATAGGCAACCGCATTTCCTTTTCTGTGTTTCCATTTTCGGTTCGATTGGTTACTGTTTGGGATGTCAGACACACTTCCAATTTAGGGGATATTGTATTAAGAGGGCATTAAATGGAAATTTTTATTCCATGTTTGTTTGAATTGATATAAAACTCATAGGTAGTGAGAGTTGGAATCATCCAGTTTTTATCGTACAATTTCTTTTCTCACAATATTATCTTTCTCTGTAAAAGCCTTCATTTGAGCAATTGGATCGAATAATTACCTTTTAATCACAAGTATTTGTTCGGGTTTTAATTTATCTCATTTCTTTATAATTGTTATTACCTTTATGTTTGTTTAAGAAGATTCTTATTAACATCAATGGTCTCAAATCTTCGTCTTGATGAAGTTGTTTGGAATCAGATTCTGAATTCACACTTACTTCTTAGAGATAAGGATTTAGACCTTGTGGACCCTATTGAAAAAGATCTGCTTCTACTTCTCAATTCAGACTTGCAGATTGATTTTCCTGAAGTTATGTTTGACTATTTGAAGATGACTCTTTCTACCTTTCACAAAGGAAATGTTTTCTTTATTCCTTATGGATGAGTTATTTCAGAATTACTTGTTCAACAAGGGGTTATCATAAGTTTAGAGGTCGATTTGTCTAAAATCTGGAGAGACAAGTTTAAAGCTATCTATGAAAGATTCTGATGTTAGATTTCTACATAGTTATGCTTTGTAATTGTTAGAACCTTTGTATTAAGTAATCTTATTATTAATTAAAAGTTTATTCATGCTGTTATATAGTTTAAATCGTTATTTATATATTTATTATTATTCTAAATAATTAAAAGTAATTGGAGTACGAACTCAACGTGTGCAACTTTTATCATTAATAAAATGGAAGATGTTATAAATTATTTAGATATTCTAGTCTGTTGGATTGGCCCTAAGGTATTCCCTAGGATCATCTGACATATCCAAATTATCTAAGTAATCTTGTTATTTTTCCTTGGCAAACTTTACAACCTTCTTTCTCAGTTGATTTATGCGTCTACACCCAGAAGATCTTCTTCTTTTGTGAGTCCTCACAAAGGATGCTGAAGAGGTGATGGCTTCTAAAGTCATCTGCTTGCCAGTAGATCCTCCAGTTTCTGCTTTGCTTTCATTTTCCTGAGTTACTGCATTCAGTATGGCTGTCTTACTGAAATCTCTCTTTTGAACCCATATTTGTTTCTATTTATACATCTTGGTGGTTTGAGGACTAAGTGGTTATGAAAGTAAGTCTGATATGAGTCCTTATATAGACGTGTTACATACATTGTTCCAAGTGTCTGTTATTTTAATATTAATTAAGTCTAATTAATATCTTAAATGATAAATCTTGGAAATGTTATCTAACAATCTGACCTATTAAAGATTCTTTAACAACTATGAATATTATAGTTAATATGTTTAACTGTTACTTCTGGTTTCTGTTTTACTTCATTAATTTTATCAGAAAATCAAAAGGGAAATTATTGAGAGTATTTGCATGTAATGAATAAAATGGTCAAAAGCACAATTTCCTTGATTGAAGCTGAAGGATTACAAAATATTTTTCATAGGGAACTGTAGGATCTTAGAATAGATATCTATCTAAGTCATCATGAGCCTTATGATAATAACAATTATCATAATCTACTTCTAGTTCATCCTCATCAGTTTTTTTTTTCTTCTACCTCTGGGATTGAACAGTGAAACATCTTATTGAACTGTCTTTTTCTCTTTAACCTCTACATACTCTTCCTTCTTGGCTTCATCGCAGCTTCTGGTGGACCTGCTCCTGTAGGTTATTTTGGAACTGCTGACGTAGCCTCTTTAGAAGTGAGCTTTGCAGGGGCACATGCCCAGTTGTGGATGACTCAGAAATAACTCGTTTCTATAGGTTCTGGACATTTTGTCTTGTAGAGCTCTCAAAGATTTATGTCACGATAGAAGTTTCATGACTCTTAGCTAATGACTCCATGACTCTGGAGGATGTTGATAAAAATGAACTAGGTTGTGATTGTTTTTATAATGACTTCTGAGTAACCCAAACGACTTATTTAAATCCTTGCCTGATTCTTGGAACAGTAACGACCATTAAAAATTTAAATCGTGCACTATACAATCTTTAATGACCATTGTTACTTGATTGTTTTTCAATTTCTTGGAAATTGATTCTGTAATGAAGGCTTGTGATGCATTTATGATTGTGATTCTTTTTCTTTCTCTTTTTTTATTCTTTTTGATGTGACAAAAGGGGGAGAAATGATGGTAAGTATTTAATTAGAAACTGAACCCACTGAGTACCTATTCAGTTGTACATATTGGTCATTTATAACTTTTATTATTTAAATTTCTGTTATTATGGTTATCTTGCCCAGACGACACATTTTAACTTTCTTGCACATAGAACTAAGGAGGAGCTTACAAACCCCAGCCTCAGCCTATCAGACTCAGAAGGATCTTACAAACCTCGTATTCTGATGTTACCAAAGAAAGTTAAAATATTATTTTTGGTTTTCTTAAATATGGAACTAAAGGGGATCTTAAAAACCTCAACCTTGGAACTGTTCGACTCAGAGGAAGCCTACAAACCTCAGACTCTGATGTTACTAAGAAATCTGAATTACTTTTTCTTGAAAGTAGTACTAGTATGAGTCTACAAAACTCAGCTTTGGACTATTTGACTCAGGGGGATCTTACAAACCTCATACCCTGATGTTGCATAGAAAATTATAAATGCCCAACATTAGCCTTTAAATACTTATGTTTATCATCATCAAAAGGGGGAGATTGTTAGAACAAGATTTGTTCATGACATATATTCCTTGGGTTTTGATGATAACAAAGTATTTAAAGAACAATGGTTATATTTTATGCGTGTTTCTTGTATGCAAGTTCTAATACTTGTAAATATTATAACCAGAATCTGTTTTACATTAGCACACTTGGGAGTTGCTGAATTGCTAGCTTCTGGTGGAAAAATTTGAAGAACACTTGCTAAGTGATGTCTGGCATAGACTCTAAAGCTGAAAGTCTCAACATTAGAAGAAGAAACATAATTGTCTCTACACTTAGTGAATGCAAATTGGCTTCTGGTACCATTCAAAGTTGGTGATAAAGCTGAAGTTGTCTATATTGTAGAAAGCAAGTTGTATTGTCAAATCAGTTTATCAGCTATAGTCTATAGATTGCAAGGCTCAAGAAAGGTTGGAATGCTCTATGGATATCTACTCTCAACAGCTCTAGTAGTACAAGATCTCTTGAAGACTCAAAGGTTAAACATGTTACATATTGGATCAAGATCTTCTGGTGTATCTATTTTCAATATCTCTTGTACTATAGAGCAAAAGCAAAGACTCTTGAACAAGTTACCTATTCAACGACTAGTTTCTACAAAGGCTATATATATGCCTGAAGGTTCAAACTGAATCTTTAACAAGGATCATCCAGAAGAAGGAGTAACAAGATTAGCAATTCTCAATACCATTGTATATGCAAATTTTATGTTATAGGTTGTAATTGTAAAAGCCTTAAGATTTTAATGTACCTCTGATACTTGTATTAAGTACACCTTGTTCTCTATTCTGTTGAACTTGTTTAGTGGTTTAGATTACGTCTCTTATTATATGCTTGAGCAAAAGTATTAATTCATTGGGACTTAAGCAAGGAAGTCTCGAGCTAAGATGCTTGAGCCATGTAAGTATCTTGTTATGTGCTTGAGCAATGCAAGTCTTAATTAACTTGGTTGATTGAGCAAAAGTCTTGTGTCATTTGGATATAAGCATGTAAGTCTCTAGCCAAGATGCTTGAGCCACGTAAATCTCTTTCTATGTGATTGAGTTGTGAAAGTCTTAATCAAGTGTATTGATTGAGCAGGTTGGATCATTACATGAAACTAAAGTAGTATGTCTTAAATCTGAGGGGTTCAAGCAAGAAGTCTCGTTTCACGGGACTTGGAGCAGAAGTCTCAGCCAATGTGGGTTGAGCAAGTTAGCTCAGTACATCAAACTGTAGTAGTAAGTCTTGAATCTGAGGGGTCAAGCAAGAAGGCTCGTTTCATGGGACTTGGAGCAGAAGGCTCAACCAGAGTGGCTTGGAGCAGAAGTCTTGGGTCTGAGGGGCTTGAGCAGAAGTCTTGGGCTGAGGGCCTAAGCAAGGAAGTCTTGGGTTTGTGGAACCTAAGCAAGAAGTCTCAATTGAGGAGCTTGAGCAATAAGTCTTGGACCTTGGGTTTGAGCAATTGTAAAAGTCTTATGCGGAATGCATAAGCGATTGTAATCATGATTCGATTATAGTGAAAATCTCTTGTGAAGCAAGGAGACTGGATTACTCTCTGTTTGGAAGAAACCAATATACATCTTTGTGTCTTCTGCTATTATTTATTTGCTTCTATTGACATTCCACTGTTAAGAATTAACCAGAATGTGAACAACATTTTAGATTCTGAACTCTGATCAGATGCAAACTTAGAAAATGGAAAACACAATTCAACCCACCATTCTTGTGTACTTTTCTCACCTTCAGAGTTTTATGTGCGAGAGATATCATATTTGATAAGAACCCATTCTTTTATTATTGTCAGAACATAAGTCTAGGAAGAACTAGAGTTGTTTTCACTTGGCTCTACTTTCCTCCTTTTTTGGAGCGGTTATGTTTTTATCTTTGGACATTGTGTCTTCTTGTATTCGAGAAAGTTAACTTAATATGGCTTGAAACTTTGTTCTTCCTAGGACAAATGTTGCACACAATAACTTAGACAATGTGTACCACAAAAAAAAATTATCACAAAATATTATAGAATACGATTTTTTAAAGTAGAAAGCAACGAAGAACACAAGAGAATTACTAACCCAGCTCATTGCAACACCACCTATGTCTGGGGGGCTTCTAACCCAATAAAGGAAATAAACTCTCAATAGTATTAGTACAATTAGTCTTGGATTACCAAACCTTGTTTAATGCCTACTTCTTAATACTACATGTGTCTTTCTATTTAGGGATCCCCCTAAACATGAGAGCCTCTCACTTTCTCTTAATCACTACCATGGTGATTTATGCTTTCAACAAATTAAAGATATTGAATTACAACTTAAATAACAATAAACTTCTATGCCTTGAATATTCAGTTTAGGCTTCTTTAGAGATTTGCAATAAACAACAAGAATGCAAAGACTCAAAGAAGAAAACTCTATTTATATCAAACAAATATGATTTTATGCATATTTAAAATAGATGTAGATTTTATTTGCTTATTCATTAATGTCCACCAAGAGATTTGATCTCACTTAATTTGATTTGGTCTTGCACAATATTTTTAGGCAATCTTCTTTAATAACAAATTGCTAAAAGATACAAAACATAACTGAAAAATCTTCTTAGAATAAAGAAAAAAGGCTCTTAGATTTACTCATTGAATCTGTCTTCTAGACTGAGGACAAATGATGCACACATACTGGAACATCATGTCCCACATATTTCCTCTTCACAAATTCATCTTTTTTTGCCAATGTTGTTTTACCTAAAGCAAACAACAAAGCAACAACGTGGTTAAAAAATCACGGAAAAATGTGAAAGGAAATTAGAAGAATTCATTGTTTCCATAGGAATGCTCTTTATATTCTTCCACTATGTCTATTTTCACCAAAACGGGTATCCTGGATAAAGCTTTTCTTATAGTGGATGAACCATCACATTGGGGTTCCACCACCCCTAATGAGGACGATAGAATGTGTAGCAAGTATGGTGGTTGCCTCATTCCTCTTTATGAATATCTCTTCTCAACCTTAGGTGTTCTCTTACTCTTTACTGGTATTCAGGTTGGCATTTTTAATCACTTGATGGTGGCCTCTTCAAACCTCCACTCATCTCCACCCATCGAGTTGGGCATATGTAAGGGCTTACCAATACTGGTGTGAATATATAGAAGGGAAACCTTCAATCACCTTGTTATTTCATTTTTTTACTGCCACCGTGGTACTACGACCCAACTAAGAGAACGAGAGTTAGTTTCCTTCGTGTCGATGATTCGGTTATTTGAAGCTTTTCATGAGTTGTCGTCCTTCTCTAACTGGTTCTTCCTAGTAACTCCTCCTCATCCCCTGGCTCAAGTGATCACATGTGGGGTCGATCTAGAAGTAGGGGTAAGTGTAAGACATTTCCTCATTATTGGTCAGCGAAGCATTTCCTCATGGAGAACAACACCTGTGTTTATAAAGAGGGACTTTTTTCTTACGAGGATTCGTATCAAAAGAAAAGATTGGTAGATTTGATAATGATATGGGTTGTCTTGAAGGCGGAGTCCCCTTACTTGAGGCTAATAAGAATTATTTGAGGCGTTTTATTGACGTTTTACTGCTGATGAGGGTCCGCTCTCACGAGGATCGTCGAATTGCCTTTGGTAAGTTTGAAACTTCCTTCATTATTTTGATATTGGTTTGACCCCTTTTTGGGTGCTTGTTTGGATAATAATTGTGTTTCAATGTGTGTGTGAATAAGGATGAAGTAAGGGTCCAGATCTTAAAGCGGGGAATATAGCCATTCAACACAGCAGTAGATTCTTTGCTTCCTTCGAAATCCACTCAGAATTTTTCTCTTTTGCTTTCCCTTCCGGGTTTGCAAATGGATCCTAGGACTGGTCCCGACCATTCTCGTGAGCTCTAAGACTCATTATTTGATGATGATCGAGTGTTTTTAACCAATCATTCCGAGATGGGTATGGGGGAAGAGTAGAATAGTATGGCGTGGTCTGCTAAGCGAGCTTATGTTGCTCTAACTCTAGGTGGGTCTAACTGTTATGAAGCTCTTCGAACAAATCGGGTGCGCAACAAGAAGCGTCGGTTGGAGAGGATTATTAATGACATGAATCTTCAATTCGACGCGTACTTAAAGGAGCTGCATAAGGCTTTTACTTCTTTGAAAGAGGTAAGAAGAGCTCTGGCTCTATTCAATTTCTGAAACACTACAGGAGATCTGGTGATGCATCTAACAAGGATGATGGAGGTGAAGGTCGAGGCTCTTGATTTTTCCCAGAAGGAGCTAGAGTTTCTGCGTAGTCAAAATTCTTCTCTAACTCAAAAATTTAAGGAATGTACTTCTACGAGCCATGGGGCAGTTACAAAGTCTTTAAAAATGCACTTCAGAAGGTGGAGTATTTTCACCGTCCACTGACTATTTCGAGGGAGCAAACCTATCCGAGTCAGATACTCCGAGATGGGAGGGTTGTCTCTCTTATTGACTAGGCCCATGTACCCTAGGCCCTCCTTTTTTTGCGCTTTGCATGAAAAGCATTAAGACATGGGAAAATATTTGTATATGACTATTCCTGTTGTTGTTTTAGTAATGTTCGTCTTATTACTTGTATAAGGTGTGTTTATTTTATTTTACTCTAAGAGTTGTATTACTTTCAATTGTCTCCTTCATGTTGTTCACGAACCAAAGGAGCGTTAGGGTTTAATTTAATCCCTGTAATTCACAAACTTTACTTGCCCGGAGGGCGTTAAACAATTTCTACGTAAAGTGTAAATGACTTAAATACTTCGTGAGGCCGTGTTTAGATGATTTATTATAAGGTTTTCACATTGACATGTATGCACTTTATTGGTAAGATGTTGCTTTGGATCATGTTTATAATAGTACGGCATGAGACCGACTGGATGTGGTTGTGCTCTGAATATCCCTTATAATAATATGACATGATATCAATTAGATGTGATTATGCTCTCAATAGCGCTCTTAATAATATGGCATGAGAACAACTAGATGCGGTTATGCTTTGAACTGCACTCTGTGTTATAGAGAATCATTCTCTAGCCAAGGGTAGAGGATATTCGTCCTTGTCCCCAGGGTATAACTCAGATCGAAATTGATGTCTTTGGGATCCACCTCTCACTTCCCTTGGATGGGTTAGATCCAAAGGGGAGTGCGTCATCACCGCTGGGGGAAGTGGTTGTTGTAATCTAACATGCAAAGAATCTCTGACATCTCCTCTAAGATCTTTAAGTGTCTCGACAGCACCCCCGTGGGAGTTTCTTGTTATAGTTGAACAAGCAAAACGTCTCTTATACCTCCTCTGGATCTTTCAGTGTGCTCAACATTGTGGGTTATTGATTGATGTAGTCGGATGTGAAAAGTGTAACAAACAGTACCCATTGCAAAATTGATTGAACTAGTCGGACATGAAAAACGTCTTCGACATCTCCCCGGAGATCTTTATATCGGGGCTCAACTGCATTATTTGTAACCCGATTTCATAGTTATTGTATATAATCATAAAGTAAAAAACATTTCATACTTTTTATAGTTTCATTCATAGTGAATAATTGTTGGTATATGGTACATATTAGTTTATGCGTGCAGTCACACACACACACACATCTCTCTCTCTCTCTCTCTCTCTATCTATCTATCTATATATATATATATATATATATATATATATATATATATATATATATATATATATATATATATATATATATATATATATATATATATATATATATATATATATATATATATATATATATATATATATATATATATATATATATATATATATATATATATATATATATATATATATATATATATATATATATATATATAAGGACGTGAAAATGAAACGTAACTAAGCAGATTTTGTCTTTTATTTTGGTTGCTTACCTCCCATCTAGAGTGCATGATGTGTCATTTTGGCCCATTCAAAGTCGGGACGCACAATAATTGGTTCTCTATGAACATTGTGGTATTTGAGCTTTAAGTGCACAGGCTAGGCTACAACGCCTAATGCTGCCGTGAAGGGCCTACCCTGAATGCAATTATTAAGGCTCATGCATGGGATCACTGTTGCGGTGAGAATCAGATATCAAGCTATTAATTAACTTGAACCACAAATCTTTAAATATTCACCACCGAGTTTTGATTCATCCAAAGGAAAGGGTAAAGGTCGAAGAAAATTCTAAGTGCGCTACGTAACAACAAAGCTAAGAGATCGAGGGTTCGGGGGTTGGTTATACTAAGGGAAGGTATTAGCACCCTAAGTATCTGTAGTATTCTACATGAGCCTCTTGTTTGGTAGTTTTTTTGTTTTTAATGTTTTCTTGCTAATGGTTATGTGCTAAGGTAAAAAGCTATGGATATGTGCACTAAGTATGCTCTCCAAGATGTTGCATCTCCTGCCTACGTATCCTAACGGATGGAATCAGAGCAACCGTAGTTCTCCTAACTAGGGTGGAGAAATCTTGACTATGGTCAAGGTTCAGAGGGAATAAGCATCCATAGCAATGACACTTATAAAGAGTTAACAAACTCTCTAAGTCTATGTTGAAAGACTAACTGGGGGTTTGACTTTAACAAAAGTCAAAAGGGGAAGAGTGAACACCCATAACAATGGTACACACATAAAGTTAAAAAAAACTCTAGACCTAAGCTCTAAGTTATAGGATTCCTAACAAAGTGCCCTAAAGGTCTTGACTTGACAAAGTCAAAGGGTAGTGGGTTCTAACTTAAGGCTAAGTTGGAAGTCCTAATTACTCTAACAAGGTCAAAGGGAGGTTTGAGAATAAATGAGCTATCTATGACATTGAGTCAACAGAGAGACTTTTCTTTGGACTTAGGGACATAAGACAATATCTTTAGGATTAGAGCTAACAAGCTACATCACTTGGGGAAAATTATCAAAGCTTAAGCACACGTATACATTCATTCAAACATGATGAAGATATAAAATCATGGTAACAACGAAGAAAGTAAATCAAACATATGACAACATCAAGAAAAACAAATAACATGGTTACAACCAAGTATTCATCCATATAAGTTTTAGAATTACACCAAATGGTTACAACCAAAAGGTAAACATAGATGTTACAACATCTAAATGGCTATGAAATAAGGTTATTACAAGACCAAACAACATAAATGGTAATTTGAGGTACAAACATTCATGTATAAGTCAAAACATTACTTATCATGGCAAAGTTCAAAGATCAAGATCAACATGCATAAATCATAACAATATTTAAAGTATGGATACAAATCAAGAGAATCATGCATAAGTCAAAACATTACTTATCATGGAAAATTTCAAATATCAAGATCAACATGCATAAATCATAACAATATTTAAAGCATGTATACAAATCAAGAGAATCACGCATAAGTCAAAACATTACTTATCATGGAAAAGTTCAAAGATCAAGATCAACATGCATAAATCATAACAATATTTAAAGCATGTATACAAATCAAGAGAATCATGCATAAGTCAAAACATTACTTATCATGGCAAAGTTCAAAGATCAACATGCATAAATCATAACAATATTTAAGCATGGATACAAGTCAAGGGAATCATACATAAGTCAAAATGTTATTTATCATGGCAAAGTTCAAAGATCAACATGCATAAATCATAAAAATATTTAAATCATGTATACAAATCAAAAGAATCATGCATAAGTCAAAATATTACTTATCATGGCAAAGTTCAAAGATCAACATGCATAAATCATAACAATATTTAAGCATGGATACAAGTCAAAGGAATTATGCATAAGTCAAAATATTACTTATCATGGCAAAGTTCAAAGATCAACATGCATAAATCATAACAATATTTATGCATGGATACAATTCAAGGTAACAACCAAAACATCTTGGAACAAGGGTGTGACATGTGTGACAACAACATGTGGATTATGGTGAATCATGTTAAACAAGTAGGTAAAACCAACATGTAAAAGGAATTCAATCATGGAAGATGAGAAACATCTCAAAGGTAAATCATGCATACTAAACACGTTTCAAAGTAAAACAACAAGTGTTCAAGAATAATCAAGGAAAGGTATGAGAGACATAAAGCATATGGACATTCAAACCAATTGATAATGGAAGAGGATCACATGTCAAGGGCAAGATAACAACCAAGTTTTCAATGATATTCAAACATGCATTCACATATGAACATGAACATGAAAAAGCAATAACCATCATGTAACAACAAGGGTAGCCAATTCACATATTAAGTGAGGTTCATGCAAGCAATGATGGGTGCATACAAGTCAAAATCTGGAAGGAAAATCAAAGGAATCAATCAAAAGGATCAAAAGAAAACCTAAGAAACCCTAAAAAGTCACATACTTTGAACATGTACAAGTACCAAATAAATAATTCTTTTGGGATTTTTCTTGATATAGACAAAAAGTAGACATTCTCATGAGCATTTAGCAAATAGAGTGTGATCAAAATGATAAAAATTAAAGGAGTTATGATCAATTCAATTTGTGAAGAAAACCCATAAAAATAAAGAGCTGAAAAGAAAGGGAAGGCACCCGATGGGGTTTGAACTCACGCCCTCAAGGTTCTTGGCTCAAAACATTAGCCAGCTGAACCATACACGCATTGTGACATTTCAATACAAACACATAATAATATTGAAAGAAACAAGGAATAAATGAAAAAAAAAAACACAAAAGGGTTGATCAGCAGAATTAAACCCAAAGCACACAAGGTAAGCTAAGACACGGCAAGGCAAGGTTTACCACTGGGGTGGCTGTTTCATCCAAATAATACACGCTTCCAAATTATTATATTTTGAGAATCACCCAAAATGGCCACCTCAGCACCACATCAAGCCAGATCACCTCCACCTCATCTTCCCCTTCTTCTTCTTCGCATCTCTCTTTCTCTCTCTCTCTCTCTCTCTCTCTCTCTCTCTCTCTCTCTCTCTCTCTCTCTCTCTCTCTCTCTCTCTCTCTCTCTCTCTCTCTCTCTCTCTCTCTCTCTCTCTCTCTCTCTCTCTCTCTCTCTCGTGCCCTAGCTCAAACATGTCCAGACTTTCTACCCTTCACAAATTACTAATCTCCTAATCATTTTCAATTTTGTAAGAACCAAATTTACAGCATTTTTTACAAGGATTTTAAATATAGAAATATCTCATCCTAAAATCAACCATGTAACTCACAAATTACTCAACAACAGTGTAAAACATCAAGAATATCACATTTCAAAACATTGCATGTGCAACTCATACAATAAAAACAGTGGTTAAAACATCTAGCACATGATAATATCTACATGTTTGCTTCACAAATAAATCACCAATGATGCATGAATCAAAAGGTTCAAAGAGAAAGAAGCTTACCTCTTGGAGACAGTCCAAGGCTTCTTCAAATGCTCTTACAAAAAGGAAATGACTACCTCCATGGTTTTTTTAATCCTTAGAGAGATGACTTGAATGTTCAAATGGATTGGAAGCAGCTTCAAGAACAAAACTCGTGCCTTCTTGCAATCTGGAGTTTGAAGATGGTGATTAAGGTTTGAGGTATTTCAGAACTTGTTTAATGGTTGGAACAAGGTCTATGGAGTGTTTAAAGAAGGTTTGTGGTGTTTGTTTGTGAGTTGCATGAAGGAAATGAGTTTGGCCCGAGGTTTTGCAAAACTGAGGTGTTTTTGCAAATTCTGTTGGAGAGAGTGGTTCTTGTGGTTTCAAGTGTAGGTATTCCCTCCTTTGAACCTTGAGAGGGTCCTCTATTTATAGGAAAAGTGGAGGACTTGAGAGCTGGTCAGAATTTAAAGTTCATGATGTTTTGGTTTGATTGGGGTTGAATTGTTAGTTTGGTGGATTGTGGTAGTTGCCATGAAAATTACAATATCTCTAGGGTGGTTCAGATATTACTTTTGACCTTTAAACTATTTGAGTGTAGAGAATACAAGTTGGAGGCTCAAGAAGCTATTTTTATGCATAAAGTCACCTTTATCAAAATGGAAGTCATGCCTTTATGCCAAAAATGGAAAGATCTTTGAGACAAAGCATCAAACTCTTAGATAATGCACCAAAAGCATGTGTACTTATCTAATTTAAACCATATTAACAAGTAATAAGGTCTTCCAAATGAAATCTTGGAGATTTGAATGGATTTTCAAAGTGAATCCATGTGGGCATGGCCTAGAAATCAAGTTTTAGACTTCAACTTCCTCTCTTCGAAACTCCTTGCTCAAACATGGTATGGATGAGTTCTTGTACTTTTTAAAAATACCTAAACATGCTCTAAAACTTTCATGTTTGGTGAAATTCTTGAATCCAAAGGGATCATGATGAAAGTTGGCCTTGAAGTTGGCTGAAAATTGAAGTAACAAAGCTGTCTTGAAAAATTTCTAAGTGTTTAAAGATTTTCCCAAACTTTGAAGCTTCATAACTCAAAATATAAGCATCTTTTGCTCATAGGTCACTAGGAAACTTTTGTAGTACATGAGGAGATCTTTAAATTGATCTTTGGAACTCAAAAAATGAATGTCCAGATTGAAAGTTACGGCCTCTCAAAATTGGTACCAAAATTAGGGTTTCTTCCCAAACTTCAAAAAAATTCAAGTTATCCAAGTTTTCTTCTTTTGCAAGAAACCTCTCAAATATTTATTTCTTCATGATCAAAATCATTGATTAAACATATTTTGGTGAAATTTGGCATAGAAGCTTCAATTTTAACCAAAAACCCTAAAAGTCAGAGTTGACTTTGTTAGATGAATTTTGTATCGGGTGAATTCAACTGTGTGATTTTTAATGAACTTGCATCTTGAGACTTCTCAAACATCCTAGATAGGCTCCATGGATTTATATTAACATTTTGAATCATGACCCAAGGCTTGGGATCATGCTTGGATCAAAAGTTAAAGGCACAGCTGACTTTTCTTAACAAAACCCTAATTTGGGGCCAGATGAAATTGAACTTCAATTGACTTGTAGTGAGATCAATTATCACTTGATTCTTGTTAAATATAAGCTCCTTGAATGTATGGAAACATGACTTTATGGTGACCAATCCAAAATATTGACTGATCAAGCAATAGTCTTCTTGATTCCCAAGCTGTAAAACCCTAATTCAGATAGATTCTAACAACAAAAACTTGAAACAAGGTTAGGATTAGGAAACAATGCTTGATGCTCCTAGAATGGTAATGGAATCTATGGGTCAAAATTTGGGGTATGACAGTTGCCCTTATTTAAATAGCTTTACCAGATGGTATGAGAGATGACAATCTCTATAAAATCATGGCGAAAGGTATTTAAATATAGCAAATCGAAAATTTTGCTCTTAGATGCAATGATATGCTAAGGAAGACAAAACTATGCTAGTGCTGACATGCTATGAACTATACAATGGTGCTTTATAATGAGAAATGCGGAAATGGGTAACCACTCATTGGAGAAAGGCACCAACACTGGGGAAGCTGAAACAAACTAGGGAAATCTAAAGTGATTAGGCACGAGGTCCAAACATGACCAGTGTGACACTTTAGAGGAAATAACTCTTTCCAAAAGGGCAGAAAACAACTCCATTAGGGAAATCCAAAAGAGCACAAGCTCTACTGGGGACCAGGCTAAAATTGAAAGATAACCTCTAGCAAGAGGAAACTTCGGGACAAAATAAGACTCCACAGGGGACCAAACCAAAATGGAGAGTTTCCTTACAGCGAAGAGTTCGAACGGGATCTTAAGAAAATGAACGGAGAAACAAACCAACCAAATATCTTAAACAGCACTAGGGATATTGGTAACAACCAACCATCCTAAGATTCATGGGGATGCAGGTAACAACCAACCATCCTAAGATTCACTGGGGGATATTGGTAACAACCAAATATCTTTAAATAATGCTAGTAACGACTAAACTTTTAGAAAAAATAGTGGATTGGTAACAACCAAATATTCCACTACCAACAATCTTTGAGCTCAAGTAATGCTAGTAACTACTGGGCTTTATGAGGATTGGTAACAACCAAAACAGAGATGCCAATGACAATTGGACTTTAAGCAATGTCATTCAAAACATTACTGGACTTTCAAGCAGATATGGTAACAACCAAATCAACAATACTAATAATAATTGGATTTAAAACAATGTCAGTAATTACTGGACTTTCAAAGCGGATATGGTAACAAGGAAATCTACAATACCAATAACAATTGGATTTAAGCAATGTCAGTGACTACTGGACTTTCAAAGCGGATACAGTGACAACCAAATCGGCAATACCAATAACAATTGGATTTAAGCAATGTCAGTCAAAACATTACTGTACTTTCAAGCAGATATGATGACAACCAAATTGGCAATACCAATAACAATTGGATTTAAGCAATGCCAGTCAAAACATTACTGGAGTTTCAAGCAGATATGGTGACAATCAAATTGGCAATACCAATAACAATTGGATTTTAAGCAATGTCATTCAAAACATTGCTGGACTTTCAAAGCTGATATGGTAACAACCAAATCGGAAATACCAACAAAAATTAGATTTAAAGCAATGCCAGTAACTACTGGACTTTCAAGAGAGCTAGCAATGGCTTATCTTCATGGGGAAAGATTGGTAATCACTAGATAAAAATGATTTGAGGAAATAGTAACAACTAACCTCACAAGGTAATACTGGTAACTACTAGACAAAAATCATCAATAATAATTGGATTCTCTGCTGGAGATTGCTAGTTACAACTAGACTTCATAGGGGAATCGAGTGACGACCAGACGAGTAAAATCAATGGGGAGCTAGTAACAACTAGACTTCAGGGGAAATTGGTAACAACCAAAAGGTAAAAGATGTTAGTAACTACTGATCTAGAAAGGTTTGGTGACAACCAAATATCTCAAAAAAGAGGGCCAGGAGACTCTGAGGGAGATAAGGGCGGACAACAGTCACAACAGACGCAAAAGGTTACCAGTTACAACTGGACTTAGAAACGCAAGCAACAACCAAGCAAACGCAACCCAAAAAGGTATGCTAAATGCACATTCTGTGATATGATGCAAATGCTCAAAGACACGCAAGAACCGACTCTAACAAGAGACACGAAAATAGAAGACTCAAAGGGGAAGGCAGATCACAATCTATTTCGCTGGGGAAAACAGGTGTCACACTGAATCCAGGGAACCAAGGTGTCCTTGACAATACACAGAGGTCAAACCCATTCATTTCATTGGGAACAATATAGGGCTTAGGAAAGCCAGCTAAGAGTATAAACCTCTTCGGAGAGTCAAAGTTTTCATTCTGAGAATGTGTCTTCAAAACTTCCATCAGGTGAGGGGTACTGGAGAAATTGTTCTTTAGTGGGACGAATATTGATGAGATGGTAATACCAAGATCTCGACAACTTTTAGACTTCCTGGGAAACAAACTAATTTCCCTTGATATCTTCCATACCAAAGTAACTGCTTGTTCTGTTTTAGTTTTCTTTTAAAATTGTTTTTGATTCAAAACTTGCTTTCAAAAATCATTATTAACAAATAAGTGATGTTTTGCATAACAAAGAAAAGTAAAGAATGTAATAGATCACAAATATTTGAATGATCCAAACTGATTTTATTTATGAATGGTAGCTTGCGAATGGTAAAGCTCCATGGAACATTTACAATTTGAAAATGGCAAAAAGGAAAAAAAAAGGTACATCAAATCCAATGATTATCCTGCCCTTCCATCTAAGAGTTCCCCAGATCTTTGCCTCTGACAAGAGTGGTGGAAGTGGATCTCTTTAGTAATCATTAGTAGTGATAATAACCTCTGATGCAGCGAGATGCTTTTGTCCCTAACTTTTGCCTGAACCGCCCTTTTCGGTTTTCGATTCACCGGGACGCTCATTTTTTCCTAAGCCGCCCTTTTAGGTTTTCGACTTAGCGAGCTCTTTTTTTGTTTTATCCCTAACTTTTTCCTGGATCTCCTTCATAGGTTATGATCCACCGGGATACCCATTTTTTCCTAAGTCGCCCTTGTGGGTTTTCGACTCATCGGGTTTTTAAGCATAATATTTTCTGACTGCATTAGAGTTCTCAGGGTGAACGAGATGTTCTCCATCCATTGTTGTGAGGATGAGCGAACCTCCAAAAAAGTTTTTCTTTACAATAAAGGGTTCATCATAATTGGGCATCCACTTTCCGCGTATGTCTTTATAAGTTGGCAATATCTTCCTGAGCACGAGTTCTCCCTCTCGAAAATCTTGAATACGGACCTTCTTATCAAAGGCTCTTTTGATCCTTTTCTGATATAGATGGTCGTGGCACATGGCAGTCATTCGTTTTTCATCAATGAGGTTCAACTGATTGAACCTTTCTCTGACCCACTCAGCTTCCTCAAACTTTGCTTCCATCAGGATTCTCAAAGATGGTATCTCTACTTCAATAGGAAGGACTGCGTCCATTCCATATACCAAGGAAAATGGGGTTTCCCCTGTTGAAGTGCAAACAGATGCTCTGTATCCATGTAAGGCAAACAGTAACATCTCATGCCAATCTTTGTAGGTCACAACCATTTTCTGCACGATCTTCTTAATGTTCTTGTTCACAACTTTAACAACTTCATTCATCTTTGGGCGATAAGGAGAAGATTTGTGATGCTCGATCGTGAAGCTATCATACAGCTCTTGCATTGTTTTGTTGTTCATATTGATACCATTGTCCGTAATGATATCGCCAGAGATTCCATATCGGCAGATAATCTCCTTCTTGATGAATCGGGCAACCACTTGTTTGGTCACATTGGCGTAGGATGCAGCTTCAACCCACTTTGTGAAATAGCCGATAGCAACGAGGATGAAACGGCGTCCATTGGAAGCCTTTGGCTCAATTTCCCCAATCATGTTAATGCCCCAGATAGAGAAAGGCCACGATGATGATAAAACATTTAACAGTGTTGGAGGCACGTGCACCTTGTCCGTATAGATTTGGCATTTGTGACATTTCCTGGCATATTGGATGAAATCAGTTTCATAGTTAACTAGTAGTATCCAGCTCTTAGAATCTTCTTTGACATGACATAGCCGTTGGTGTGGGTGCCAAAAGTTACTTCATGGATGTCTTGCATCAGCAAGAGTTCTTCTCGTCTGTCGACACACCTAAGTAGGACCATGTCGTAATTTCTTTTGTATAGCACTTCATTGCTGAGAAAGAACTTGGATGCCAACCTTCTCAAAGTTTTCTTGTTGAGTGAAGTTGCATCAACTGGATATTCTTGAGCTTGTAAGTACTATCTAATATCATGAAACCACAGTTTCCCATCAGACTCCTCTTCCACCATTTGGCAGTAAGCATGCTTAATTTTCCTCTCAATTCAAATGAGTGTTGCTTCATTAACAAAATGGACCTGCCACATAACAACCATCATAACTAAGGCATCAGCGATGTGATTTTCAGACCTTGGCACATGCTTGAAGGTTATCTCATCAAAATACTCAATGATTTCCACAATATAAGCTCTATATAGGATTAGTTTTTCATCTCTAGTCTCCCATTCACCTTTGATCTGATAGACGACTAGAGCTGAGTCACCATTCACTTCTAGAAATTTGATGCGGAGATCAATGGCTGCTTCTAGCCCCAAAATATAAGCATCATATTCAGCAATATTGTTAGTACATTCAAAACACATTCTTGCTGTGAAAGGAGTATACCCACCAGCCGGGTTTACCAAAATGGCGCCTATACCATGCCCCTTTTGGTTGGAATCACCGTCAAACATCATCTTCCATCGGGAACCGGGTTCAGGACCTTCATCTGGACCTGGCTCTTCGCAATCTTTCTTGATTAGCATAATGTCTTCATTTGGGAAGTCAAACTTGAGAGGCTCATAGTCTTCTAATGGCTGATCAGCGAGGTGATCTAACAAGATGCTACCTTTGATGGACTTTTAAGCGACATACTGGATATCATATTCTGACAAGAGCATACGCCAACGGGCGAGCCTTCCTGTCTGAGCAGGTTTCTCAAAGATATACTTTATGGATCCATTTTGGAAATTAGCAAAGTGGTATGACATATCATGTATTGCCTCAGACGTCTGGAAGCCCAAGCCAAAGCACAAAAAGTCTTCTCCAAAAGTGAGTAACGACTTTCACAATCGGTGAAATTCTTTCTAAGGTAATAGATGGCGTGTTCCTTTCATCCGAACTCGTCGTGTTGACCCAATACACAACCCATAGATCCCTCGAGCACTGTCATGTACATGAAGAGAGGTCTTCCTGGTATAGGAGGGATCAAGATCGGAGGCTCTTGGAGATAACCTTTGATCTTGTCGAAGGCTTGTTGACAATCTTCATTCCAAAAAACTGTTTGATCCTTTCGTAATAACTTGAAGATCGACTCACATGTTGAAGTCATGTTGGAGATGAATCTAGAGATGTAGTTTAGTCTCCCAAGGAAACCTTTAACTTGTTTTTCTGTCTTTGGAGCAGGCATCTCTTAAATAGCTCACACCTTGTCAGGGTCCACCTCAATTCCATGCTGACTGACGGTGAAGTCGAGTAATTTTCCAGATCTTACTGCAAAAGTACACTTTGCAGGATTCAATCTCAACTGGTATTTCCTGAGTCTTACGAATAAATTTAACAGGTGATCCAGATGATCCTATTTACTTTGACACTTAGCTATCATATCATTGAAATCAACCTCAATTTCTTTATGCATCATGTCATGAAATAACATGACCATACCTCTCTGGTAAGTGGCCCATGCATTCCTCAAACCAAAAGGCATGACTTTATAATAATAAGTGCCTCATGGCGTGATGAACGTGGTTTTCTCCATGTCCTCAGGATTCATCCTTATTTGATTGTATCCTGAGAAACCATCCATGAAAGAGAAGACAACGAATCTAGTAGTGTTATCCACTAAAGTATCAATATGTGGCAGAAGGAAGTCATCCTTTGGACTAGCTTTGTTCAGATCCCAGTAGTCTACGAACATTCTAAATTTCCCATCCTTATTTGGCACAGGCACAATGTTAGCTACCCATTCTGAATATTTTAATACTGCCAAGAAACTTGCATCTATCTTCTTTTTGACCTCATCTCTGATCTTGAGATCCATGTAAGGTCGGGTTCTTCTGAGCTTCTGTTTAATGGGCGGACACTCAGGTCAAAGAGGTTACTTGTGAACAACTATGGCGGTATTCAAACCAGGCATATCTTGGTATGACCAAGCGAACACATCAACATACTATTCTTAAAGCTTAATTAGTTTCTTCTTAATCTTTGCCCCAAGCGTTGTCCCAATCTTGACTTTCCTTCAATTTTTATCAGTGCCAAGCTTAACGACATCTACCTGCTCTTGGTGAGGTTTAAGGTTTTTGTACTCGTACTTAGACATTTTTGCCAACTCATCCAGAATCTCAAAATCTTCATCATCCTCATCTTCGGCTTGGTATATGGGTGAACCGAAGTCAGAAGGGAAAACATAGTCATTAGATTCAACAGGTTTTAAAATTTCTCTAAATGTTTTGAATGGCTTCATTCATTAAAACACACAAAGATAAATACACAGAACAATAGGAATATATTTTTGTTGGTTTTCAAAAGAAATGCCATTTTCTTTAAAAGTAAAAGCAAAAAATCAGTAAATGAAACAAATGAGGATTTTAACAAAACATCTTCATTGATCATGATAATTTGAAAGCATGTGGCCCATACAAAATAATCTGATAACCTCGGGCATGGTTATAGAAAACTTTTTAAAGGAAACTACAAAACAAAACAAACAAATTACTTCGTCGTAGGAAAGATGACAGGAATTTCAACAGCCTCCCAATTTCTTAGAGCGGTCTCATCATGATACACCAACTGATCAACATAGTTGTCTTCAAAATCCTCCTCAACGACGTTGATTTGGATACCTCTACTGATAAACACCTCATTGATGGTCTTCAGTCGTCTTTTGGCAAACTCTTGAGTCTTGTCATGAGTTGGTTTATAACCCAACCCTTGGTGATTCGTCTTTGCTCTGGCTTTCACTTTAATAACCTCCCCCATCCTATAGGAGCCACTATGCCAAAAAGACCTATAGCGGCGCTTTTTTTGGCCTTTAGCAGTGCTGCCTAAAGTGGCGCTGCTATAGGTAAAGGTAGCGCTTTTTTGGGGGAAAAAGCACTGGTATAGGTCCCCCTTTAGCAGCGCTTTTTTTTTGCCTTTAGCAGCGCTCCCCTCCCCTTTAGCAGCGCTTTTAAAAGCGCTCTCTAAAGTCCATTTTCCTAAGACCTTTAGCAGCGCTTGTTTTTGGCCTTTAGCAACGCTCCCCCCCTTTTAAAAGAGCTTTCAAAAGCGCTCTCTTTACCACCCCTTTAGCAGCGATTTTTAAAAGTGCTCTCTTTTCCCTACCTTTAGCAGCACTTTTCCTTTAAAAGCGCTGTCTTTTCTCACATCATTGGTTTTTCCCAAAATCGCTGTCTTTTGTGCAAATTTTTATGAAGTGTTTTTTTGTTTTATATTGTTGCACAATTCTTTGTAATTTATCACACAAACCTGCTTATCACAATTATGTTTAACATAAATATTTATTTCAACACTACTTAGGCCTTATACGTAACCTTCTTACAATCATTGTAATTCAACACGATCCCTTATTTCAACACATAGGCCTTATATGTGTCGCTACTGCGAAAATCGGCGCCGGCATGACAGAAGAGTCGCCACCTTTCGTTATTTATCCCTCAGAGCGGGAAAGGAAACGATCGGAGAAACCTGACAAAAAAAGGTAAGACAAGGTCATCGCAACCATTGTCTGGGTTCGGGAGTCGGTTACGCAAGGGGAAGGTATTAGCACCCCTCACGTCCGTCGTACTCGACGGGATCCACGCTTGGTATTTATAAGAAAAAGGGTGTGTTTATCTATCTAAGTTAGTGGCCAGTCTGAAAAGAAAAGAAAAGGACAGGACTCGACAGAACATACGCTGTTCTGGGCCTACGTACTCCCTCGTGCAATGGGAAAGTCAGAGTCAACGTAGTTCGACTACCTACGTCTAGACGGGGGGAAGGTTGCTCGCCAGGACATCGCGTCCTGTGCCTACGTACTTCCACACGGCATGGAAGATCAGAGCAAACGTAGTTCAGGCTACGCACGACACAATCTGTTCAAGTGTTTTTTATGGGAAAATGCACCTTAACCAAGGGTTTTCACAGTCCAGGAGGACAAAAGGTTTTGATGTTTGTTCAAATCTTTTGACGGAAGAAATGAATTCACTTTTGTTTTATCCCTTATTAAGTGTTTTTCTGTTGTTTTGAGAAAGGAAAGAGACACCCTAAAACTATGGTTGAAAGGGGGAATCTACCTAATGTTATCATGCCTGGTTAACCAACCTAATGTCTATCATAACTCCTCCACAGCAGAGAAGTTAGAGCTCCTAAGGGATCATGGCAACATAACTAAACAGCAAACAGGAATCACTGCAAAGTAAAGAAATACTGGAAATATGCATGAATGCAACAACCAAACAAGCAAGGCATAAAGGCCACACACCACAGAGGCAAGGGAGCTCAGCTCTACCAAATACCAACAAGCAAAGCCACTCAATAACAATCAAGCAGAAGGAGGACCACCTCAACTTCTCATGCACACAAGCAGGCTTACTTCTAAGATGCACCTATCTCAGAAATATCTACAATGAACCCCCTAAGTCTAATGCAGCACAACACCACACAAGTCAATCAACACAAAGAGAAGGCTAACCAGCCTGGCAAACTCCTATCCAAAAGCAAGAAACTAACCCTGAGCAGAACCCTAAACAACCCTAAAACAAAACCCTACTCTACCCTAAGCAAAACCCTAAACAATCCTAAAACAAAACCCTAATCTACCCTAAGCAAAACCCTAAAGGGAGAAATCAATCCCATTCTTCAAGCTTCAAGACAAGCTTACCAAAGAAAGGGAGCTAAGTAGACAGACCCATATTGCCTTCCTCAAGAAAGTACTAGGAGGCTTTCACTTAGGAATCATATCCCATGTGGCTCAACAACTGTGAACGGTTTACATTCCTCCTCAGGAGAAACTAAACTCACATGAAGACTCCAACATCATTGGATACTTAAGAAATCCTACATGAACTAAGGGAACTAAGTGAACAGACCCATAGTGCCTTCCTCTGGAAAATACTAGGGGGCTTCCACTTAGGAATCATATCCCATGTGGCTCAACAACTGTGAATGGTTTACATTCCTCCTCAGGAGAAACTAAACTCACATGAAGGCTCCAACATCATTGGATAATTAAGAGAAAGGTGAGAATAAAGAATGAAAGACACTCATAGTGCCTTCCTCAGGAAAGTACCATGAATTCCCCTTCAAACTTCAGGATCTCAAACCTCACAGAGAGGGAGCAAGCTTCTAGACTAGGTCTTTAATCCATGCATCCTTGCAAGCTCCATCAGGTCTTTATCCAGCCTCCATCTTCCAGAAGAAACCACAGACCCTCAAACCAAAAGAAACTATCTCTAAAGTTCAACCACAGTTGAACTTCAAAGTCAAAAGCCCTCAAGACTTCTCCTATTCTCAAGCTCAAGCAAAAATAGCAAAACAACTTCTAAAAAAATCCACCAAAAATCTAGGGGAAACCTACATGGCTCTATGATCCCAAGATCAAATCTCAAAGCCTAAGTCAACTTCTAAGGCTACTAAACAATCCCTAACATATGAATGGTCAAGGGTTAACCAGCAAGTTATGAGGTCTCTACTCTCTAACCCTAAAACAACATCAATCAATTTCTAAAAAATCCACGAAAATCCTATGGGGAGCATGCATCAGTCTAGTACAACATACTAAAAAAGAAAAGCAAGATTCAATACCAAGTGAGAGAAATAAAATCAGCAAGGCAGCCACATCACAAATCAATATTCAAAACCAATTAAAATGCAAAAAATGCAATAAAAATGAAAATGCATGATCAAATTAATATTTTTACACCATAAAATCCTAAATTGAACTATGAACCTATAGAAAAAAGAAGGGAATTAATTGGATAATCCTACTATTTTTTATGAATTATTTTCTAACATGAATGAAACAAAAGAAATTTAAAAAGAAAATAAAACAAGGGGGGGTGCACTCAGCAAAATGCCCTAGTTGCTTCTCAGTATTGGGCCAAGAGGGGGGTGCGATCAGCACTTGTTGCAAAGGCCCAGGTAATTCATTCAGTTTTTCACATCCCAGGGGGGGGGGGCAACGAGCAAACAAGGGGTGGTTCGCAACAATCCTATCGTTTGGGCCCAGTCCAAACTCAAACCCTAACCCAATCAAACAACTAACAAAACCATCCCTCACCCCAAAAATTCGTTCACTATTCACTCCCTAACCCTAATGCGCCGTTCCTCTCAAGCTCTCTCTCAAACTCCCTCTGAATCCTTCTCAAACTCTCACGAATCTTGAACGAAACCTACACCCTAATCAACTATCAAACACGAAAAATATTTATCTCACACTCTCGGTTCAAAATCATCTTGCTACCCTGACATTCGATCCAGCTAAACAACAAAGATAGGGCGAAGGAGTTAGAGAGAAAAACCTGGGTGGTGCTGTGAAGACGACGTCGTCTGAGGAGACTCTTGAAGATCCTAGATCTACTGATGAGCGAGAATGCCCTTTGAATTCCTGACGCAACGAGCGAGGAGCCTTCTGGAAAGACTGAAGGAGATTGGAGATTCGTTGAAGGCGGGAGGAGATCTAGGAAGCTTTTTTCTGAGAACCTAGAAGATTCTGAAGGAAACGTTGAAGGTCTTGAAGATCTGTAGATGAAGCAAGAACGAGCGTAGATCTTGAAGCTCGCTGGAGAAATTGAAGACCTCAGAGCTTGAAGTTCTGGGAAAAAACGAAGAGCGAACTGTTGAAGGTCGTTGCAAGAAGATGAAGGTCTTGCTCCGTTGGTTGGAGATTTCTTAAGAAGACGTTCGGAGATCTTGCTGGTTGAGTGATCAAAAGTATGATGGATCCGTTAGAGTTCTATGGAGATCCATCGTTTTTGTTGATGCGTGCATATTGAGGAGTCTGAGAGTTCTTAATGAATCAGACAGATCTAGAAAACTATTCTGGATGAAGCTTGTTGAAGAACGCTCATGAAGATGGCATGAACACGGTTGAAATTCCTCAAAGAAATCTGGAGAATGTTGTGTGGATCGTGAGCGTGATGAATAGAAGACGAAGATCGTTGCCGGTTTCTGGAAAACGCGAAAAACACGGTGGAGATCTTGGAGGAGAAAGATGAAGTTCTTGAGAATCTGCAAATTTTGCAGATTCCGGCGAGATGAGCGGCGGCCGGAGGTCGTTAGGGTGGCCGGAGACTGTTAGTCAAGACAGTTGCATGGCCGGCGGCGGACTCTCCGGAGAGGTGGAGGGGGTGACAAGTGGCAGTGGGAGAGAGATGGGAGAATGATAGGTGGCAGATTCTGAGAAATCTGAGAATATGAGGTGGCTACCCCTGATTTGCACGCGTGGCAGCCTTTTATAGCGGACACATGGCAATGAATACTGGACCAACCGAAATGGGCCTTTCTGATGATACTTGGATAAAAAGCCCAAAAACTCTGCATAAGACTCGTTAGTTGAACTGAATGGATTAATGAAAATAAGACTGGTTAATGACACTAATTGATAAAATGAAATGTGATTATGAATTTGATTAACAGAAAATGGAAAATGATTAATGGACAATGGATTAAACTAATAAACTGAAGATAACAATTAAGGACCTAATAATATTCTAATCAAACATTAAAATAATCAAAACTCTAAACTAATATCTATTAAAACTATTAAAACCTATATTAAAAATATATCTAAAAACTATTATATTCTATAAAAGAAAATCTATTAAAAAAAACTATTCAATTAATATTCTAAAAGGTTTTTAAAAACTATTAATTTCTATAAAAGAGAAAATCTATTAATTTTCTATTAAAACCTATTATCCATTTCAAAGAAATACATTCTATCTATTTGAACTGATTAAAAAACATCTGAAATGCGAGGAGAGGATTGTGATCCCGATAAAATCAAAACAACTGAAAAAAATGCATTGTATGCGATATGCGGATGCGAATGCGAAAATGAGCCGAAACGTAAATCAGGAGCGGGACCCGGTTGGTCAAATTTTAGGGTGCAACAGCTGCCCCTATTCAAACGGCTTGGAC
This sequence comes from Lathyrus sativus, assembly GCA_963859935.3. Classification (NCBI taxonomy): domain Eukaryota; kingdom Viridiplantae; phylum Streptophyta; class Magnoliopsida; order Fabales; family Fabaceae; genus Lathyrus; species Lathyrus sativus. The sequence goes on from OZ012738.1 coordinate 604,360,750, forward strand.
CCGACTGGATGAAGAGCGAACGGCCTTCAGATAATCGAGGTACGAGACGGTTGAATACCAATAAACCCGGAAATTTGCCAACCGCAAAAATAAATTGCGCACACCACTGCTTGGGGAGAATTAACCAGGGAACTGATTTCCGTTGCCACAGCGACAACTAAACACCTATCCATCAACCTGTTTATGAAATAGTCTAATATTGTCCATAGACCATCCCGTTCCGAAGAAGTGAGCCTACACTAACCAGTGAGAAATTGTTGATCTCTCTTATCAACCTTTCGCATCCGAAGACGAGCAAACGCTTATCCAAGCGAGACATTGTTGATTTCACTTATCAACCTTTCGCATCCGAAGAAACGAGCAGATGCTAACCAAGCGAGACATTGTTGATTTCACTTACCAACCTCCCGTTCGTACCTGAACGAGCAAACGCTAAACAGCGAGAAAATGTTGATTTCACTTATCAACCTTCCGTTCGTACCTGAACGAGCAAACGCTAAACAGCGAGAAAATGTTGATTTCACTTACCAACCTTTCGTTCGTACCTGAACGAGCAAACGCTAAACAACGAGAAAATGTTGATTTCACTTACCAACCTTCCGTTCGTATCTGAACGAGCAAACGCTAAACAGCGAGAAAATGTTGATTTCACTTACCAACCTTCCGCATCCGAAGAAACGAGAAAACGCTAAACAGCGAGGCATTGCTGATTTCACTTATCAACCTTTCGCATCCGAAGAAACGAGCAGACGCTAACCAAGCGAGACATTGTTGATTTCACTTATCAACCTTTCGCATCCGAAGAAACGAGCAGACGCTAACCAAGCGAGACATTGTTGATTTCACTTACCAACCTCCCGTTCGTACCTGAACGAGCAAACACTAAACAGCGAGAAAATGTTGATTTCACTTATCAACCTTCCGTTCGTACCTGAACGAGCAAACGCTAAACAGCGAGAAAATGTTGATTTCACTTACCAACCTTCCGTTCGTACCTGAACGAGCAAACGCTAAACAGCGAGAAAATGTTGATTTCACTTACCAACCTTCCGTTCGTACCTGAACGAGCATTCCTGCGGGGACACGAGAAACTTAACCAAGCAACTCCGAGAGGACAATTCTGACGACGGCCGTCAAATACCTATTCTGGCAATAGGTATCCTGAAACAACTCCGCTGGGGAAATTGGGAACTTAACCAAGCACCTTGACGAGAATAAATTTGTTGGAAAATACGAGGAACTTAACCAAGCAACTCGTTAACGAATACCCTGCTGGGGAAACTACGGGTAACCACCCAAAAATCTGCATTACCATCTTCCACTGCTGACACCACAGCATCCTGAGAAAGGCTCAACTGGGGGGAAAAAGGTGCTTGACCAAACAAACTCTGCTAGGGGAATATGACATGACGAACACGATCACTGCGTGTCTGGCCCCCCCATATAATCCCCATAACATAACGATGACCACGATCACTGCGTGCCTTGCGCAACAACCCTCTTGACTGGAGGAAACACGATCACTGCTCGTCTTGTGCCACAAACCAAACATACAAGATGAATACGATCACTGCGTACTCTACCACAAATCCCCACAACATAACGATGACCACGATCACTGCGTGCCCTGCGCCACAACCCTCTTGACAGGAGGAAACACGATCACTGCGCGTCCTGTGTCGCAAACCAAACATACAGGATGAATACGATCACTGCGTACTCTACCATAAATCCCCACAACATAACGATGACCACGATCACTGCGTGCCCTGCGCCACAACCCTCTTGACAGGAGGAAACACGATCACTGCGCGTCCTGTGTCGCAAACCAAACATATGTACATCTCCGTGAACCACAATCTCACTTATCGACAGAGAAAATACACCTGAAGCTGGACGGGTAATCAATCCTGCTTACGTTTCCAAATGCACATGTTTGATAATGCCGTAATGCTTCCATACTGCATGGAAATGCTACGTATTCGTGCAAAATGAAAGTGCTTATGATGCATGCTTATGCAAAGAGTTGCTTCAGCAAAATAAATGCTGAAGACAAACTGGATCCGCTGGGGATAACCGGAATACTACCGATACGCTTTCAACAAAATAAATGCTGAAAAGATGAACTAACTCCGCTGGGGATAACCATCCTGCTGGGAAAGTAGCTCATAACTTCAAACTCTGCTGAAAATGATCGTCCTGACGAGGAAGGATCAACCTGTTGGGGAAAGAGAAAAGCAATCCTGGAAACTGCTTTCAGAAGGTATTAACACTCTGATTACGCCCTGTGGGGATAGTTCATCCTGCTATCACTGAGCTGGGGATTGACTGGTGTGCTCTGGTTCGCACTACCCAAGAAACTCTTTAGGGAAGTTAATCATATCCGTCTCGACCCTTGCTGGGGAGGACTCTGCTCTGCTTGATAAGCCAATTCTGAACTACTGAAGATACATTGATCTCTTCCTTTGACGCAATCTCCACTCTCCTGGGGAGACAACATTCAAATTTGCCTGGGGCGACTTCACTGGAGAAAGACACAACATTCATCCTCTGGAGAGGGTACCAGCCTGCCATGGATGCTGGCGGGGAACTTTGTGAGCTTTTGAATACCTGCAAAAGTCAACAAGCAAACACAAGACAATCTATGCAAAAAGAGACATCTTGGTAATCACCCATGACAACCATTCAGGTAATTTCCGGTTTTAACAATCATCGGCCGAGGCCCTCCTGTTTACACACATGTAAGTTTATCAAAAACATCGGCGTTTTCTACAAACAAAACTGTAAAAGTTAAAACCAAAGTCACACACTACACTGAATAACACACTTTATTGATAACAGCCTGAAAATAGGCAAGATTTGTACATCAGATGCAACTCCTGAAAAGAGGTAGTCACACATAAACAAAATGCAGGAATGTACAAAGATACAGAATAAAATTTGTACACATGTCGGCAACGTGTTACAGACGAACACCATGAGCTGATCCTCCTATGACTCGCCGGACTCTGACGCTTTCCTGATCTCTGTCTTCAGAAGAGATTGTTTTGGATGGTCGACCCCCCAGGTTCTCCCAAACCACTAGATAATCTAACTTGGACCACAGCCATTTGCTTCTCAAATCCCTAACTTTTGCGTGAATCGCCCTTTGCGGGTTTTCAATTCACCGGGATACCCCTTTTTGCCGAAGCCGCCCAGTGTAGGTTTTCAACTTCGCGGGTGTACATTTTTTCATTTTATCCCTAACTTTTGCCCGAACCGTTTATTCTGTTTTTGGTTCGCCAGGATGCCCCATTTTTGCTTGGACTCTCTTTTTACTGTCCAGCGGGTCAATTTTCAAGCAAAGTATTTTTTGACTGCGTCCGAGTTCACAGGGGACGAAAAGTCTTCACCATCCATGGTGGATAACAATAATGCTCCTCCGGAGAAGACCTTTCTCACGACGTATGGACCTTCATAATTGGGAGTCCATTTGCCCCTGTGATCCGATTGCGGTGGGAGAATCTTCTTCAGCACAAGATCACCCGTCTAAAAGCTTTGAGGTCGAATCTTCTTGTCAAACGCTTTCTTCATCCGGCTCTGATACAACCTACCATGTGCAATTGATGCCAGTCTCTTCTCATCTATCAAGCTCAGTTGATTCATTCTATTTCTCACCCATTCTGCCTCATCAAGCTGAACATCAAGCAAAACCCTCAAAGATGGTATCTCGACCTCCAATGGCAGGACTGCCTCCATGCCATACACCAATGAGAATGGAGTTGCCCCGGCTGATGTACGCACCATCGTGCGATAACCGTGCAAAGCAAACAGCAACATCTCGTGCCAATCCTTATACGTTACCACCATCTTCTAAACAATCTTCTTTATGTTCTTGTTGGCCGCTTCGACAGCGCCATTCATCTTGGGTCTGTACGGAGATGAATTATGATGCTCGATCTTGAACTCCCGACAAAGATCCTTCATCATCTTATTGTTCAGGTTCGAACCATTATCAGTAATGATCCGTTCAGGAATACCGTATCTGCAAATTATATCCCTCTTGATAAATCTGGCCACCACCTGTTTCGTCACATTGGCGTAAGATGCTGCTTCCACCCACTTGGTAAAATAATCAATCGCGACTAGGATGAAGTGATGCCCATTAGAAGCAGTAGGCTCAATCTTGCCAATCATATCAATTCCCCACATGGAGAAAGGCCATGGAGAAGCCATAACATTCAGTGGACTGGGTGGCACATGGGTCTTATCAGCATAGATCTGGCACTTGTGACACCGCTTGGCGAACTTGAAACAATCTGTTTCCATCGTTAACCAATAATACCCCGCCCGCAACAACTTTCGGGTCATAGCATGCCCACCAGCATGTGTACCAAAAGTTCCTTCATGGACCTCTTCCATGAGTAAATTGGCTTCCTTCTCGTCTACACACCGGAGGAGTACCAAATCGTGGTTCCTTCTATACAGAACACCGTCGGGATTCAGATAGAAGTTGCCTGCCAATCTCCTTAGAGTCTTCTGATCACGACTGGATGCCCCAGCTGGATATTCCTTGTTCTTCAGGAAATTCTGTATGTCGAAATACCAAGGTTTACCGTCAGATGCTTCATCAATTGCAAACACAAAGGCCGGCCTATCAAGGCGAGATATGACAATCCTGGGAGCCTCATTCCAGTAGTTGACCTTATACATCGAGGATAATGTTGCAAGGGCGCCTGCCATTTGATTCTCCGCCCGAGGTACATGATGAAACTCCACCTTATCAAAGAAAGGTAACAACCTTCTCGCATAATTCATGTACGGTACTAGATTAGGTTGGTGTGTCTCCCACTCTCCTTTAATCTGATTCACAACCAATGCTGAATCCCCGTATACGTCCAGATTCTTGATCCTCAGATCGATAGCCTCCTCTAACCCCATGATACAAGCTTCGTACTCGGCTTCGTTATTCGTCACTGGAAAAGTCAATCTGGCCGTAAATGGGATGTGCGACCCGTGGGGAGTTGTAATGATTGCCCCAATCCCACTACCGTACGAATTGACAGCCCCATCAAAAATCAATTGCCACTGGGAACTCCGCTCAGGACCCTCATCAGGCAACGGCTCATCACAATCTTTAGCCTTCAAGTACATTATGTCCTCATCAGGAAACTCAAACTTCATAGGCTGATAATCCTCAATCGGCTATTCGGCAAGATATTCGGACAGAACACTTCCCTTAATGGCCTTCTGGGAAACATACTGAATGTCGTATTCTGTCAATACCATTTGCCATCTAGCAATCCTTCCAGAGAGCGCTTGCTTTTCAAACACATACTTGATCGGATCCATCTTCGATATCAGCATGGTTGTATGGTTCAGCATGTACTGTCTTAGACGTTTGGTAGCCCACGCCAATGCACAACACGTCTTTTCGAGCATAGAGTATCGAGATTCACAATCCGTGAACTTTTTGCTCAAGTAGTAAATTGCATGCTCTTTCCTTCCCGTCTCGTCATGTTGACCGAGAACACAACCCATGTTGTTCTCAAGAACCGTCAGATACATAATCAGTGGTCGTCCCGCTACTGGGGGTATCAACACCGGAGGTTCCTGCAAGTATTATTTTATCTTTTCAAAGGCCCTTTGGCAATTGTCGTTCCAGACCACCGCTTGATCTTTCTTTAACAGTTTGAACAAAGGTTCACACGTGGTTGTTAGGTGAGAGATGAACCTAGCAATGTAGTTCAATCTCCCTAAGAATCCACGGACTTCTTTTTCTGTTCTCGGTGCTGGCATCTCTTGTATTGCTTTTATTTTTGCCGGATCGACCTCGATTCCTTTCTTGCTCACAATGAACCCCAGTAGCTTCCCGGATCTCACTCCGAAGGTACACTTGTTAGGGTTCAGCCTCAGCCTGAACTTCCTCAGCCTCTTGAACAACTTCAGCAGATTAACTAGATTTTCTTCCTCCGTTCGAGACTTGGCAATCATGTCATCGACATACACCTCAATCTCTTTGTGCATCATGTCGTGAAAGAGCGTTGTCATAGCCCGCTGGTACGTTGCCCCAGCATTTTTCAAACCAAAGGGCATCACCTTATAACAGAAGGTTCCCCACGGGGTGATAAAGGTCGTTTTTTCCATATCCTCCGGAGCCATTTTGATCTGGTTGTACCCTGAAAATCCATCCATGAAAGAGAATACCGAAAACTGAGTTGTGTTGTCAACTAACACATCAATATGCGGCAGCGGGAAATCATCTTTCGGGCTCGCTTTGTTGAGATCCCTATAATCAACACACATTCGAACCTTGCCATCTTTCTTTGGCACAGGCACGATATTAGCGACCCAAGTGGGATAAGTGGTGACAGCCAGGAACCCAACATCCCATTGCTTCTGCACTTCTTCCTTTATCTTTACAGCCATGTTAGGACGAGTCCTTCTGAGTTTCTGCTTCACAGGCGGGCAATCTTCCCTCAACGGCAGACGATGAACAACCATATCGGTATCCAAACCCGGCATGTCCTCGTAGGACCAAGCAAATATATCGCTGTATTCGCGCAGCATCTCAATAAGCTCTTGCTTGATGTCAACCTGCAACGCGGCCCCTATACGGATATTCCTGACGCATTCTTTAGACCCTAAATTGACAATATCAATCTCTTCCTGGTGAGGTAGAATGACTCTCTCCTCTTGCTTCAACAACCGACTCAGCTCTTCTGATAAGTCACTATCCTCAACAATCTCCTCCTCAGCTTGGAAGATCGGATGCTCGAAGTCTAAACGAGTCATAGGAAGTCTTTGGTCGATGTCATCTGAAAATTCATGAATCCTGCGAGGGAAACGGTTAAGTGCTTCAAAATGATATACAAGCAAAATACATAACCACGCTGCCATTTTATTGAAAAATAAAAAAACAGAAAGAAAAGGATCACAACATTTGAATGTAAAAAACGTCGTCATTTATTGATCATACAAACATACAGGTAAACAGTTAGGCCCTAAGACGAGGTCAACGATGCCCCGGGCAAGGCATGTGATCATACAATGATTGAAATAAACAACGCATTACTGTTTGGTGACTTGGATGACGTCCTGGATGGACCAGTTGCATAGGCTTTGCCCCGGCGTGCTGGGTCGAATCCATGCGTCCATGTCGCAGTCGCTATCCACTTCCTCCGTATCAGACACGGCACTAATCCTTTCAAAGCTAACCCCTCCGGGCGTGAACACCACAAGTCCCTTGTACTTAGGCGCACTCTGTGAGGGAGATGGGCGGTACCCCAAGCCATACCTATCTTGCTTCACTGGTATGTCCAGAACCTGTCCCCACTTCTGAGTCTCTCCTGCTTGCATCAACGCCTTGGCTTCTTTATATGAGGAGACAGCCACCTCTTGCCCTTCACTCTTCACCGGAGCTTCTTCTTTAACCTTCACCCCTTCGAACGCCTGACACAGCGTTTCGTGAATCTCTCCATCTACCTCCACGTATTTGAAGGAAGACAAATGACTGACTAGGATATCCTCTTCGCCACACACCGTCACAATACTCCCCTCAACCATATACTTCAGCTTCTGATGGAGTGTAGAAGTTACTGCCCCAGCGGCATGAATCCAAGGTCTCCCGATCAAACAGCTATATGCAGGCTGGATGTCCATGATGTAAAACACTGTATCAAACACCTCCGGACCTACCTGAATGGGTAACGTTACGGACCCGAATACCGACCTCCTTGTTCCGTCAAAGGCCCTCACCACCAAATCACTAGGTGTGCACAACAACCCACGGGTATCCAATTTCAACAGGGCTTTCTTTGGTAACACATTCAACGAGGATCCCGTGTCCACTAGCACATGGGATAAAATAGTGCCCCGACATTCGATAGAGATGTGCAAGGCATTATTGTGATCACGCCCTCTAGGCGTTAGGTCAAAATCCGTGAATCCCAAACCATGCCCAGCATTAACATGTGCCATAACTCCCTCCAGCTGATTAACTGAAATCTCTTGCGGCACGAAGGATGTCTCAAGTACCTTCAACAGGGCATTTCTATGCGCCTCAGAACACAACAACAGCGATAATATGGAGATCTTTGACGGGGTCTGCTGTAGGTGATCTACGATCTTGTAGTCACTTTTGCGAATCAATCTCATGAATTCTTCCACATCTTTGTTTGTCGGTTCTTTCTCCTTACTCCCCGAAGGTTCCCCCTCAACAACTTTGTTCTTACCCCTGGCGAGCCTCTCTGCCTCGACCTCAGGTGAAGTGAAAATTCTCCCGCTCCGGGTTATACCACCCGCTCCCACTATGTTATCTACGGATCCCGTTGGCAGATCATTCAAGTCAATCTTTTCCCCATTGCAATACACTTCAGCACCGTAGCTCCACGGGACTGCCTTTGTGCTCTCATAAGGGATTGGTTTAGCTTTGGTAATAGTAATGGTCGGCCTTTTCGATGATGCCGAAATCGTCACTGATTTGAACGGAATGGTGATCGTAGCAACCTCACTGCGCTCTTTTTCAGATTCTGTCTCAACAGACTTCTCTCGCCCCACAGACCTGTCAAACTGCAGGATTCCTTCATCAATCAAAACCTTGAACTCCCATTTTCAACTTCTCACAGTCCCCAGGTTGAACACTCTTCACTGCATTCGGGATAGACACCTCCTTTCAATAAGCATTGCTTTACGCGACTCAAAGGGGTTTTCAGCTTGCTCACTTCCGAAACCAAGTCCAACTCATCATCTGTCAGGATTGCATTGGCCCCAGCCCCACCATGCTTGGGCATTGGCTGTTGCGTGATATTGGGACCGTCCTTCCCGAAGTTAATAGCCGTACTATCAAGCAAATCCTGTACTTTATGCTTGAAAGCTAGGCAATTTTCAATATTGTGCCCTGGTGCACCCGAATGGAAGTCACAATGCTCATTAATATCATACCCGACTGGTGGCTGGCCGGTTGGTGGTGCTAAGGTCCTTTTCTCGACTAGCTGCAATTTCAACAAAGCTTGAAGAAGTTCTGCATATGATACCGGCGGTACTTCGAATACTCTCCTCGGTCGCGGGTTCTGAAATCTACGCTGATTATTATTTGGCTGCTGCTGAGCCTGCTGCTGTGGTTGTTGTCTCTGCTGCTGAGAAGGCCCTGGAATGGTTACACTTGCAACCTGCGACTGCTGATGCCAGTTCTGACCTCTATTTCTCCATCGAGCATTGTATACAGCGTTGGTATCACCCTGCCTTTTGCCACCAAACGTCTTCTTATTACCTCCTGCGGAACTGGACTCACTCGCTTGAATTTTACCAATCTTCACTCCGTTTTCAATGCGCTCCCCCATCAAGATCAACTCAGAGAAGGTACTCATCGAAAAGTTGAGCAACCGGTCATAGTACATTCCAGAAAAAGTTCCTATGAACATGTCCATCATTTCGCGCTCCACCATCGGAGGGTGTACCCTAGCAGCCAGATCTCGCCATCTTTGGGCGTATTCCTTAAAGCTCTCGCTAGACTTTTGAGACATGCTCTGCAGCTGGACTCAGTTAGGGGCGAGATCACTATTATATTGATAATGTCGAACAAAAGCCTCTGCTAGCTCTTTCCAACTCCTGATCTGAGTAGGCTCCAAGCTCATGTACCACTCCAGCGATGGCCCTGACAGGCTATCCTGAAAGAAGTGCATTAGCATCTTTTCATCCTCAGAATACGCGGACATACGCCTGTAAAACGCGCGCACATGCACCCTAGGGCATGTATCCCCTTTGTACTTATCAAATGACGGCGCTTTGAATTTCAGCGGGACCCTCAGCCCTGGGACCAGCCCCATATTTGACATACCCAGCCCAAGAGCATTCTGGCTGGCTAATCCGTTCACTTTCTCTTCTAGCAATCTCATCCGATGGTTGTCATCCCTAGCTCTTTCATAACCCTCATTCTGACCAGAGAACACATTCTCCTGACGATCCTCCCAACGAGGTACTGCATCGTATCCAACATAATCTGCATCACGGCCCGGACCCGTTTGGAAGTACCTGGGGTGATACCTCAGATTGCCCATCTCTTGAGCGTTGTACGCACCAGTTCCATATCCAAGATTACCATAACCACCGTCACCGAACCCAGCCTTGGTGCCAGCAATGTTGCCGTACCCCATGTTCACACCATTGAAGCCCTGGTTACCATTATTACCATTCATTCCGACATTCTCAGCGCCCCCATTGAAACCCTGGTTGACATTACCCACAAATACTCCAGCAGTATCTGCATTGGCATTCATATTACCGGCGTTCCCACCTCCGCCTGCAGGACCAGTTTCTCCAACATTCAAACTGGTTGCGGGAATAGCATCAGCACTTTGACGATTCTCAATTCGGGGAGAAGCAGCAATATTTTCACCATGCGGTGTCCCGTTGTTTTCAGCCCGTGCGACCAACGGTTGAACCAGAGTCTGCAGCTGCTCTTGCCCTTTGGCGATGGTCTTCATGGTTTGCATGAGCATGGCCATCCTGTCACGCATTTCTTGCATTTCACCCTGCACGTTGTCCATGATCTTCTTGTGATTAGTTCTGGTAGAGTAACAGTGGACCCGCTTTTCTGCAATCCTGAAAGTACCTGGATATATGGATGAAGAATGATAAGGAACATGGATCACAAACCTGTAATGCAATGTGATTTATGCAAACAACAATGCAAAAAATGCTAACGTGCATGTGTGTGTTGGGGATATTTCCCCTCCAATTCCAGTGTCAAGGTAGCAAGACAAGAGAAACCATAAAGACAATATTTAGAAAAACCCTCATATATTGGAATAACAGTCTCGTCAAGGCGTTATACAACTATGTTCCATACAACTGATACGATAAAGGAGGATCCCAACCAACATGTCTGGCGGTGATCTCAACACATAGAATACAAGAAAGAAGTCAAGTGCGGGTACGATCGCAGAAATTCTCGAACAGCTTCTTCGTCTCTGGGTGATCCGGTCGATAAATCAAGCCTTCTATCAACTGATCCCTTTTCTTGACCGTTCCTTGGATATCTCTGACAAAATCTTCCCAAGCCTTATCCTGGGCACCATCCTCAGGTTTGGGCCTCTTGGTGTCTGCTCTGCGCTGACAATCTTCCAGGTTCTTCATGGCATCAATCAGTTTGCGTTCGGCCTCGTATCGACGAAATGCTTCTTCTTCAAGCTCTTCAGTCTTCATTTTAACCTGTTCTGCCAACTGAGCAACCTGTATCTTTAGCTCTTCTTCCCGTTCTTTGCGTTTGGCCATAGTAAGGTCCCAATGCTCTCTGAATTTAGCTAACTTCGTGTAGGCCCTTTCCAGCTCTTGTTTCTTAGTAGCCAATACACTGCTAACTGAGTCTACATCTAACTCCAGACGCTTCTTGGTTTCAGTCAACTCCAATAAAGTAGTCTTCAGATGTTTCAAAGTTTCAGCCTGTTGCTTGGAGGAATATCCTGTTTCAATCTGTTCATGACGAAACTGGGCGTTCTCTTTCTCTAAAGCTTCTTTAGCCTTTGCTAACTCTTCTTTCTCCGCCATCAGCTGCTTGTATACTTGTATGTCTATAGTGGTGGGCTCCTCCACCGGAGAAGGATACAATGGCTGAACTGCAAGATAAGGCATAAGGAATTTCGTAGCTCGTTCACGAATCCATTCCACATACGGACCAAGAATTCGAGTACCCCCTTTGCTAAATGAAGACTTTCCTCTCTTATGCAGGTTCTTCCATGCTTTCTCAAGCTTGATCAACATCTCTTCCTCTATTGCCCCAGTGAGATACAGAGATTCCTGTATCTCCTCGGGCTTCAGCGTTTCCTGAGGTGCATATCCAAACTGCCTGATTAATAAGGAAGGGTTGTAATTGACACACCCTCTCCTTCCTATCAAAGGAACATTAGGGAATCCTTCGCATCTGTATATGACCTCAACTCCTAACACCTCCTCATTAACCCACACCACATTCTCAGAAGTCAACCCCATCAAGCGCTCAGGCCATCCTAAAGAATCAATAGAAGTGACGAAAGGCCCTGACTTCGGCATATGACTAGTAAACCACCTGCACAGTAGAGGTACACAGCAAGAGACATTCTTTCCTCGCCGTTTTTCATTTTTGTAGTGAGTAGAATGGTGGATATCTCCCAGCAAAGTAGGAACTGGGTTCTTTGCAGCCAGAATATAGAAAGCATCCGCATCAACAAAATCAGGTTGGTTTGGAAACAATACAATGCCATAAACACACACAGCAAGGATGGCATCAAAAACAACCCAGCCACCCTTCTTAGCATACTCCCGAGCCTTCTCTACCAAAACAACCAACGAAAATCCCCACACATCTCCTTTCCTAATCATCTTCCCTGTCAGCTCAAACTCTCCTAAGTACAGAATAGCAGAAAGCTTAGCCAGATTAGGCTTAGCGTCCGTGTGATAGAAAGGCATCTGCTCGCGAATCGGTATATCCAAGAGTGCAGAATACTCCTCCAGGGTAGGAGCCAAGACAAAATCAGGAAATACGAAACACCTGAGCTCAGCATCATAAAAGTGCAATAGGGTGTAAACACCGCTGATCTCATAAGCCGAGGGCTGGTAAACATAGGTTAGGATCCTCCCATATGTCTTCCTGAAATCTCCCATCACTTTCTTCCCAGCAATAGTAATTAACTCTGACAACAGACTGATATCTGGAGACGGGAATCTGTAGGGTAACACTCTCTTCATGGCTTCCATGTCTGCTAGGAAACAACCACCGGAACTGGGAGGGAAAATATGTACCTGCAATACACACACGTTAGTTGGATGCAAATGGTAATGCAATAATGCAATATGATAAATGATGCAATCAGTGAACATAGAGGCCATGCTGTAGCCTGAAGAGAAACATCTCTGTGATGTCAAGAACAGAAAACCACCACAGTCACCAGAACCCCATGACACTGACTATCATCCGTCACCCAAAATACCAATACCCTGGTAAGAAATCCATCTGAACCTCTGTCTCTGACGAGAAAACCATCTGATAATAGTATCAACCTCAGACAAGAAATTCATCTGATCCAAACAACACACCTGTTAACGAGCCAAGAAAACCATCTGACAAATACTGAATCACGGTTTCTGAAAGCCAGTTTTCCTGCAATAACTCAATCCCTCTCACAGGTATGGACCTAATCCACGGACAAAGGTACGACATCCTATGCGGTCATCGGCGTCACAGACTTTCATGAGTGACGATACGATTCCCAGAAGGAGTGGCATCATCAAGTCATGAAGAGGCCTCACTTAGCCGACTTCCAATTGATCGGTCCCCAGAGTCGACAATCCTCACATCTGGACTCCCCTCAGATCCTCAGGATCGGAAAGGAGCACCTCGGAGAGAACCTCGTCTGAGCGCAGATTTCGTAGGGAACTGTGTCTGCTCAGCAAACAGGTTCGTCTACTACTCTCCACAACTATGTCTAGGTGCATACTCAAGCCCAAGTCCGGCTTCTCACTCATAGTAACTTCCCCCTCCCACAACAATAATCACAATAATATAGTGCTGAAAGTAAATGCGGAAAGGTAAAGGTGCGGAAAGGTAAAACACATATGTACAACACCCAACAGATAAACACCCAAGCGCTAGGATTGACTCGCGTAGGGGATGGGAAACGGTCCCAGCATAAGGGATGGGAAAAGTCCCTAGATGCTACATAGTGCCCAGCAGAGTCGCCAGCTGTCGCTACTGCGAAAATCGGCGCCGGCATGACAGAAGAGTCGCCAACTTTTGTTATTTATCCCTCAGAACGGGAAAGGAAACGATCGGAGAAACCTGACGAAAAAAGGTAAGACAAGGTCATCGCAACCATTGTCTGGGTTCGGGAGTCGGTTACGCAAGGGGAAGGTATTAGCACCCCTCACGTCCGTCGTACTCGACGGGATCCACGCTTGGTATTTATAAGGAAAAGGGTGTGTTTATCTATCTACGCTAGTGGCCAGTCTGAAAAGAAAAGAAAAGGACAGGACTCGACAGAACATACGCTGTTCTAGGCCTACGTACTCCCTCGTGCAATGGGAAAGTCAGAGTCAACGTAGTTCGACTACCTACGTCTAGACGGGAGGAAGGTTGCTCGCCAGGACATCGCGTCCTGTGCCTACGTACTTCCACACGGCATGGAAGATCAGAGCAAACGTAGTTCAGGCTACGCACGACACAATCTGTTCAAGTGTTTTTTATGGGAAAATGCACCTTAACCAAGGGTTTTCACAGTCCAGGAGGACAAAAGGTTTTGATGTTTGTTCAAATCTTTTGACGGAAGAAATGAATTCACTTTTGTTTTATCCCTTATTAAGTGTTTTTCTGTTGTTTTGAGAAAGGAAAGAGACACCCTAAAACTATGGTTGAAAGGGGGAATCTACCTAATGTTATCATGCCTGGTTAACCAACCTAATGTCTATCATAACTCCTCCACAGCAGAGAAGTTAGAGCTCCTAAGGGATCATGGCAACAGAACTAAACAGCAAACAGGAATCACTGCAAAGTAAAGAAATACTGGAAATATGCATGAATGCAACAACCAAACAAGCAAGGCACAAAGGCCACACACCACAGAGGCAAGGGAGCTCAGCTCTACCAAATACCAACAAGCAAAGCCACTCAATAACAATCAAGCAGAAGGAGGACCACCTCAACTTCTCATGCACACAAGCAGGCTTACTTCTAAGATGCACCTATCTCAGAAATATCTACAATGAACCCCCTAAGTCTAATGCAGCACAGCACCACACAAGTCAATCAACACAAAGAGAAGGCTAACCAGCCTGGCAAACTCCTATCCAAAAGCAAGAAACTAACCCTGAGCAGAACCCTAAACAACCCTAAAACAAAACCCTAATCTACCCTAAGCAAAACCCTAAACAACCCTAAAACAAAACCCTAATCTACCCTAAGCAAAACCCTAAGCAAAACCCTAAAGGGAGAAATCAATCCCATTCTTCAAGCTTCAAGACAAGCTTACCAAAGAAAGGGAGCTAAGTAGACAGACCCATAGTGCCTTCCTCAAGAAAGTACTAGGAGGCTTCCATTTAGGAATCATATCCCATGTGGCTCAACAACTGTGAACGGTTTACATTCCTCCTCAGGAGAAACTAAACTCACATGAAGGCTCCAACATCATTGGATACTTAAGAAATCCTACATGAACTAAGGGAACTAAGTGAACAGACCCATAGTGCCTTCCTCTGAAAAATACTAGGGGGCTTCCACTTAGGAATCATATCCCATGTGGCTCAACAACTGTGAACGGTTTACATTCCTCCTCAGGAGAAACTAAACTCACATGAAGGCTCCAACATCATTGGATACTTAAGAGAAAGGTGAGAATAAAGAATGAAAGACACTCATAGTGCCTTCCTCAGGAAAGTACCATGAATTCCCCTTCAAACTTCAGGATCTCAAACCTCACAGAGAGGGAGCAAGCTTCTAGACTAGGTCTTCAATCCATGCATCCTTGCAAGCTCCATCAAGTCTTCATCCAGCCTCCATCTTCCAGAAGAAACCGCAGACCCTCAAACCAAAAGAAACTATCTCTAAAGTTCAACCATAGTTGAACTTCAAAGTCAGAAGCCCTCAAGACTTCTCCTATTCTCAAGCTCAAGCAAAAATAGAAAAACAACTTCTAAAAAAATCCACCAAAAATCTAGGGGAAACCTACATGGCTCTATGATCCCAAGATCAAATCTCAAAGCCTAAGTCAACTTCTAAGGCTACTAAACAATCCCTAACATATGAATGGTCAAGGGTTAACCAGCAAGTTATGAGGTCTCTACTCTCTAACCCTAAAACAACATCAATCAATTTCTAAAAAATCCACGAAAATCCTATGGGGAGCATGCATCAGTCTAGTACAACATACTAAAAAAGAAAAGCAAGATTCAATACCAAGTGTGAGAAATAAAATCAGCAAGGCAGCCACATCACAAATCAATATTCAAAACCAATTAAAATGCAAAAAATGCAATAAAAATGAAAATGCATGATCAAATTAATATTTTTGCACCATAAAATCCTAAATTGAACTATGAACCTATAGATAAAAGAAGGGAATTAATTGGATAATCCTACTATTTTTTATGAATTATTTTCTAACATGAATGAAACAAAAGAAATTTAAAAAGAAAATAAAACAAGGGGGGTGCACTCAGCAAAATGCCCTAGTTGCTTCTCAGCATTGGGCCAAGAGGGGGGTGCGATCAGCACTTGTTGCAAAGGCCCAGGTAATTCATTCAGTTTTTCACAGCCCAGGGGGGGGGGCAACGAGCAAACAAGGGGTGGTTCGCAGCAATCCTATCGTTTGGGCCCAGTCCAAACTCAAACCCTAACCCAATCAAACAACTAACAAAACCATCCCTCACCCCAAAAATTCGTTCACTATTCACTCCCTAACCCTAATGCGCCGTTCCTCTCAAGCTCTCTCTCAAACTCCCTCTGAATCCTTCTCAAACTCTCACGAATCTTGAACGAAACCTACACCCTAATCAACTATCAAACACGAAAAATCTTCATCTCACACTCTCGGTTCAAAATCATCTTGCTACCCTGACATTCGATCCAGCTAAACAACAAAGATAGGGCGAAGGAATTAGAGAGAAAAACCTGGGTGGTGCTGTGAAGACGACGTCGTCTGAGGAGACTCTTGAAGATCCTAGATCTACTGATGAGCGAGAATGCCCTTTGAATTCCTGACGCAACGAGCGAGGAGCCTTCTGGAAAGACTGAAGGAGATTGGAGATTCGTTGAAGGCGGGAGGAGATCTAGGAAGCTTTTTTCTGAGAACCTAGAAGATTCTGAAGGAAACGTTGAAGGTCTTGAAGATCTGTAGATGAAGCAAGAACGAGCGTAGATCTTGAAGCTCGCTGGAGAAATTGAAGACCTCAGAGCTTGAAGTTCTGGGAAAAAACGAAGAGCGAACTGTTGAAGGTCGTTGCAAGAAGATGAAGGTGTTGCTCCGTTGGTTGAAGATTTCTTAAGAAGACGTTTGGAGATCTTGCTGGTTGAGTGATCAAAAGTATGATGGATCCGTTAGAGTTCTATGGAGATCCATCGTTTTTGTTGATGCGTGCATATTGAGGAGTCTGAGAGTTCTTGATGAATCAGACAGATCTAGAAAACTATTCTGGATGAAGCTTGTTGAAGAACGCTCATGAAGATGGCATGAACACAGTTGAAATTCCTCAAAGAAATCTGGAGAATGTTATGTGGATCGTGAGCGTGATGAATAGAAGACGAAGATCGTTGTCGGTTTCTGGAAAACGCGAAGAACACGATGGAGATCTTGGAGGAGAAAGATGAAGTTCTTGAGAATCTGCAAATTTTGAAGATTCCGGCGAGATGAGCGGCGGCCGGAGGTCGTTAGGGTGGCCGGAGACTGTTAGTCAAGACAGTTGCATGGCCGGCGGCGGACTCTCCGGAGAGGTGGAGGGGGTGACAAGTGGCAGTGGGAGAGAGATGGGAGAATGATAGGTGGCAGATTCTGAGAAATCTGAGAATATGAGGTGGCTACCCCTGATTTGCACGCGTGGCAGCCTTTTATAGCGGACACATGGCAATGAATACTGAACCAACCGAAATGGGCCTTTCTGATGATACTTGGATAAAAAGCCCAAAAACTCTGCATAAGACTCGTTAGTTGAACTGAATGGATTAATGAAAATAAGACTGGTTAATGACACTAATTGATAAAATGAAACGTGATTATGAATTTGATTAACAGAAAATGGAAAATGATTAATGGACAATGGATTAAACTAATAAACTGAAGATAACAATTAAGGACCTAATAATATTCTAATCAAACATTAAAATAATCAAAACTCTAAACTAATATCTATTAAAACTATTAAAACCTATATTAAAAATATATCTAAAAACTATTATATTCTATAAAAGAAAATCTATTAAAAAAACTATTCAATTAATATTCTAAAAGGTTTTTAAAAACTATTAATTTCTATAAAAGAGAAAATCTATTAATTTTCTATTAAAACCTATTATCCATTTCAAAGAAATACATTCTATCTATTTGAACTGATTAAAAAACACCTGAAATGCGAGGAGAGGGCTGTGATCCCGATAAAATCAAAACAACTGAAAAAAATGCACTGTATGCGATATGCGGATGCGAATGCGAAAATGAGCCGAAACGTAAATCAGGAGCGGGACCCGGTTGGTCAAATTTTAGGGTGCAACAATATGTATACTATCATTCAACATAAATAATCCATACTTATAAAATATATTTCAAAACCGATAAAGTCACAATATTCACTATACATATAATAAAAAATTCCGTAAGTACGGATCCTAACAACAACACAATACGACTTCGATCTAAAAGTGTATCAACAAATTCCAAAACTATATACGACTTCCAGAAGTATAGTTATCCAGTAGTATGTATAAAACATCACAACAACACAAATCTTTGATCAAAAGACATAAAGACAATATACCTTATACAATTCTCATCTCAAGAATATATTGACACCATTCCTCCTTAATTTCTTCCAATTTTTCTTTCAAGTAAGTGCCACACTTGAATTCATTAAAGTACTACATAATATAACATAACATGCATGATTTAGTTAAAACTAATTACTTAGATGAAATACCGGTTAAATATCAAAATAAATCATATAACTTATAAATCCATACCATGTTTGGAATCTCTATTTGGCCCGAATGGATAAATTCCTTCATAAACCTCAATACAAAATAGCCGCAATCAATACCATTGCGCTGACGAGGACACTGCACATGGAGAAAAAATACGAATACATATCAGGATATATAGTTTAACTAGTTTTAGCAAACAACATCACTATAATAATCAAAATTGTGAAAATATACCTGCACTCTGATCCAACTAATGTTGTTAGCCTTACTCTTTGGTACTCTTGCTTGTCTTTGTGATCGGAATATTTGTATAGCTCTAAACATAATATAGACGAATATTTATAGCAATCTCACATAATAAATAAAGATATACACGAATTATTCAGAACAATCTCATCACTTATGTATCAACCATCTTCTTCATATCAGGATATTTTGTTTGATCCCCATCCAATGAATCCAAATAATACACAAGTTCTTTTATCGGATTAATCGAGACCAACAACCAGTTTCCACTGTAAAATAAGACAAAAATTTTAATGAAAATGTTATAGAGAATGTTTAAAAACAAATAATTATAATAAATGAAATTAGACTGAAATCTAACCCATGACTAGTATTATATGGAAAAAAATACAACTTTTCTGTATCCGTGGCCATAAATGCTTGGACTAATTAATCTATGATTGTAGCACCCCAAAATTTTCCTTTCCGTTTTAGCTGCATCTGGCTTTTGTTTCTTTGCGTTTTCGCATTTCTGCATTTGCATAGCATTCGTTCTTGAGACAGGGGATCAAGGTTTTCCCGTGGCTCAGCTTTCATCTCAGTGCATGAACTTGAACAACGAGTATCAGAGGCTCTGGAATTTATTTTGCCCAGCGGTCGGAATATCGATTTTATTTTGTTTTTGCATGGTACTTTTAGCTTAGAAAGCAGCACTCAGGCTATCGCCATCATTTTCATGGTTATGATATTCAAAAGCAAGTTTCAGAAGTTAAACAAAGCTCAAAACAGTTGGAAACGGACAAAAGGGCAGATTTCCCTCCAAAAGGCGCCCAAATTCAATGTGTTAACCGATTAACCAATATGGTTAATCGATTAACCAAGTCAAAATCAGGTCAAATCTGAAGTTTTGAGGGTGTTAACCGATTAACCTATATGGTTAATTGATTAACCAGTGCAGATTTTGCCTCTGCACGTGAATTTTCAATACAAACCACTTTGGGGTCCAATTTCGGTCATGTGCAAATCTGATTTTCACTTTAGGAAGGATCTAGAACCTATTTGAAATTTGGTTAATTTCATTTTCCCTCCAAATTCCCATTCCTCATTCCAATCCAAATTTTCCAAACCTTTCATTTGGATCCAATCCTAAGTGATATTTAAGTGATCCACTCCAAACCAAAGGGGTTAATCTCTCATAATTCACTCTAATTTTCAGAATTGATCTCATTCTCTCTCAATTTTCCAATCTCCAAAACCCTCACCAAAGCTCTTCTCATTGAGATAACTGATTCTTCATTGGAATCTTTGATTTCTAAGAGCTAAACCTTCATCCATTCTCTCCATTGAATCAATTTCTTCATCCAATTTTCGTGCAAAATTGGATCTGAATCTGGAAGTGATTATTTGGCTTATTTTGGATTGATCTTGGTGAATCCTTACTCCTACAACAAGAACATACTTGGATCTCGAAGAATCTATGGTTTTCTTGCTCCGATATGCTTATTCCCAGCGAATCAACACTAACTAGAGCAAATCTCCGCTTCGTAGGTTGGAAATTCTTGGTCTGAATTTGTTTTTAGCTTATTTGCATAATCATGTGGGTTTTCATCTTTGATTGAATTTTGGTTAATTTGATCCGTTTGATTCATGATTTGGTTGTGTTAATCTGTTTACATGTTGTTTGAATCATGATTTGCTGGTTTAACTTCGTGATTAAGTGATTATGTGATCATCCAGTTGATCGGATGAGTGCTTATTTGCTGAACATACTGCTATGTTGCTATTTTTCTGCTGTTGGCACAGTGTTAATCGGTTAACACATTTGGTTAACCGATTAACCATTTCAAATATTCAAATTTTTCAAAGTTTTCAAGGTGTTAATCGGTTAACACCTGGTGTTAATCGATTAACATGTACAAATTTCCAGATTTTCAAACATTTTTAAGTGGTTAATCGGTTAACCTCTGACGTTAACCGATTAACACTGTGCCAGTGGGTCTATTTTGCTGATTTTCTTATTTGTTTGAGTACCGTTTCACATTGGATCATCATAGATCAATATGATGCATCAGGAGTGAAATGTTTTGGACATTTTGTCGCTGTTTTGATTGTTTAATCGGGACTTCGTCGACACGTTTTTTTGTTTTCCGCTTGGATACACATGGTTGTATGTCTTGTTCAAAGTGATGATGTGCTTGCATGTTCATGTTTTACTTGCTCTTATTGCATGTTCTTGCCTTCCATATGCATGATTGAGGTCGAGACGCGCTTGTGGCGGCTGCTGCCCCACACTATTTTCCTCCCTCACTTCATTATATTTGTGCATTACGTGTTCGCATATTTGCATTTTCGTTTGCTCTTCTCTTCTTTTGCTTTGTCATGCTCTCCCCATAGGATTTCTAATCTCTTTGGAGGTTATGATAGACTTTAGGTTGGAAGCCATGCATGTTAACTGTAAGTGCTCTTGATTGATTGCATTTTATGGCAAAACACTAGAGCATGTATGTATGTCATGACTGATGTTAGTGCATACATAATATGGTCTGTGCAAGGTAAGTTGACTTAGCTAAAAGCAAGTTAAGCTGGATGTCATACCCAATGTTATGACTTGGGTCGTATGGCATCAAGCGCATGTTTGTCTTTCTGGTAGCTAGAAACCAGGAAACATAATAGGAGCTTAAGCTGGATATCAGGAGACTTTCTAAAAGCCTTAGGCGAACTAAAATATCCTTGAATTAAGTGGCAAGCGTGCAGATCATTGAAAATAGTTTTGTTATGAATAAAACCTAATTTATGCACCAAGGCCCAAAATGACTGACAGCTGCTATAAATATCAGAAGAAGCAATCCTGAACAGTAGCTCCTGACAGAAGAATAAAGAGTGCTAATTAAGAGTCCTTGTGAGTGAAGAAGGCTAGTCTTCATGTGTGAATTGAGTCTTAGGAATACTTGTACTCCAAGCAATTGTCTGTTGGATGATTGCATTGGTTAGGTAGATTCTAAGTTGTGTCTCACTCAAAGCTGTGAAGCAAGAGTGTGTGTACCTTGATCAAAGCTGTGAAGTAAGATCAAGGTGTGTATGAAGTGTCTCTTCATATTGTTTTTGTAAATGTGAGTTATAAATCACTGTGGTGTGATTGAGGGGGAGTGAGTAGGAATACTCAGGTCTAGAGTGTCTCGAGGATGAAGTGTCATTGGGTAGGTTTTAAGTGAGGAGTGTAAATTGTGTTGTTTGACTCTGAATTAATTTTGCTAATAGTGAAGTTCCTCCCTGGCTTGGTAGCCCCCAGATGTAGGTGTTGTTGACACTGAACTGGGTGAACAATTGTTGTGTTATTTACTTCTTTTACTTACAGTGTTATTAGTTAGTGCAGTAGTCAATGTCACAATGGATGTTATAACTTTGGTAATAACATCCATCGTGTGCTTGCCAGAATTTTTAATTGGCACCAGAGCAGGCACCCTGCCTGTCTAAATTTGGGTGAGATCTAGGGAAATAAATTATGGTACTATGGATAAAGATATAGGATTCACTAATAGACCTCCAATTCTGGATGGTTCTAATTATGATTATTGGAAACCTAGGATGATTGCATTCCTAAAATCATTAGACAACAAGGCTTGGAGAGCTGAAAACTCTGGCTGGAAACATCCTGTGAAGACTGACAAGGATGGAGTAGATGTGTTAATTCCTGAAGAGGGATGGAACAAAGAGCAAGAGGCCTTAGCTCTTGGGAACTCTAAAGCATTGAATTCTCTCTTCAATGGTATAGACAAAAACATATTTAGACTGGTACACCACTGTGAACTTGCAAAGGATGTTTGGGACACTCTCAGGACTACTCATGAAGGGACTTCCAAGGTCAAAATATCAAGACTTCAAATGCTGACCACCAAATTTGAAGGTCTGAGAATGAAGGAAGATGAGACCATTCATGATTTTTACATGAATGTTCTTGAACTTACAAACACCTCAGGAGCCTTGGGAGAAAAGATGGCTGAAGAGAAGCTTGTAAGGAAGATTCTCAGGTCCTTACCTAAAAGGTTTGCTATGAAAGTAACAGCCATTGAAAAAGCCTAAGACATATGCAACATGAAGGTGGATGAACTTATAGGTTATCTCCTAACATTTGAGATGGGCATGTGTGATCAGTCTGTGGAGAAAAAGACCAAAAGTATAGCCCTTGTCTCAAACACTGCTGATTCAGATGAAGAAGATGGTGAAAAGAAGGAGAATCTGTCTGAAGTAATTGCCTTGCTTGGAAGACAGTTCAACAAACTGGTCAAAAGGATAGATGCTAGGTTTAAAACTTATACTAAAAGCATGCCTTTTGATAAAGAGAAATCTGAAAATAAAGTCAGCCAAAGTAGAGGAGTCCAGTGTCATGAGTGTGAGGGATATGGTCATATCAGAAAGGAATGTCCCACATACCTCAAAAAGAAGGGAAAAGGCCTAACTGTTACTTTGTCAGATGGAGATTCTGACAGTGGATCAGAAGAGGAGTCAGCTAAACATGTCACTGTCCTTAACAGTGTTTGTATCTATGATGATGACTCTAGTGAAGAGGAATTGACTTTTGAGGAAATTGCAGCCTCATATCAAAAGCTTCATATCAGAAGCACAGAACTGTATCAGCAAGGAGAGCAACAGAAGAAAATCATCAAGGAGTTAGAAGCTGAAAAGAGAGAGCATTTAGCCACAATAAACACACTCAGAAGTGAAGTGAATGATTTGAAAGGTAAAAAGTATCAAATGACAAAATCCATAAGGATGCTCAATTATGGGACAGATACCCTATAGGAAATCCTTCAGATTGGACAGACCTCAGGAGATAGGTCTGGACTAGGATTTGTTGATAAACAAAATCCTGTGCTGAAACTCAAGAGATTACAACCTGAGATTCAGAAGTTAAAAAGGATGTCACGGCCAATGTCACAACATCCACCCCACAAAAACTAGAATCAAGTCAAGAGACAATTCCAAGGGTATATGTGTTACCACTGTGGAAAACTTGGGCATATTAAAGCTGTGTGCTTCTGGCTGCATGGATTTCCTAGTCAAGGAAAAGCCAAACAAGGTATACATGGCAAGAGGCATTCATGTGCCAAACCCAAGAAGGAGGTGCCTAACAAGCAAAGAAATTGGGTGGCCAAGGAGGTTGGTCTAATAGCTCACACATCTCTAAGAATGTCAGCTAAAGAAGACTGGTACTTTGATAGTGGTTGCTCTAAGCATATGACTGGTATTAAGAATCTATTGGTAGACATCAAGCCACATTCCTCAAGTTATGTGACCTTTGGTGATGGGGCAAAAGGGGATATCAAAGGTGTTGGAAAACTAGAGAGCCCTGGAGTTCCTAACCTAACCAATATGTTGTTGGTAAAAGGACTAACTGCCAACTTGATCAGTATCAGCCAACTCTGTGATCAAGGACAAAGTGTGAAGTTCTCTAAAGGAGAATGTGTGGTCACAAATGGTGCAAATGAAGAAGTGATGAAGGGGCTTAGATCCAAAAACAACTGTTATTTGTGGGAGCAAAAGGACACTAGTAAGTCCACAATGTGCTCTGTGGCAAGAGAAGAAAAGGAAGTAAAATTGTGGCATCAAAAACTTGGGCATCTTCATTTAAAGGGAATAAAGAAGATCATCTCTAAGGAGGCTGTAAGAGGAATCCCTAAACTGACTATTGATGAGGGAAAAGTTTGTGGGGAATGTCAAGTGGGAAAACAGACCAAGACATCCCATCCAAGGGTTGGACATCTAACTACATCTAGAGTTCTGGAACTACTGCACATGGACCTGATGGGACCAATGCAGGTAGAAAGCCTTGGTGGAAAAAGGTATGCATATGTAGTGGTTGATGATTACTCCAGATTCACCTGGATAAATTTCATCAAAGAAAAATCTAGTGTATTTGAAGTCTTCAAAGAACTGTGAATCAAACTCCAAAGAGAAAAGAAGAGTGTTGTTATCGGATCAGAAGTGATCATGGAAAGGAGTTTGAAAACTCCAAGTTTACTAAGTTTTGTGCAACTGAAGGAATAAGCCAAGAAGTTTCCTCTCCTATCACTCCTCAACAAAATGGAGTAGTAGAAAGGAAAAACAAAACTATTCAGGAATCTGCTAGAGCCATGATTCATGCAAAGAAGTTGCCTATGCACTTCTGGACTGAAGCTATGAACACAACATGTTATGTTCACAACAGGGTTACCCTGAGAAAGGGAACATCTTCCACTCTGTATGAACTGCGGAAAGGAAGAAAACCAACTGTAAAGTATTTTCAGGTGTTTGGAAGCAAGTGCTACATCTTGACAGATCGTGAAGAAAGAAGGAAAATGGATGCCAAAAGTGATGAAGGAATATTCTTGGGATACTCTACTAACAGAAGAGCTTACAGAGTATATAACTCCAGAACAAAAGTATTAATGGAATCCATTAATGTTTTCATTGATGATAAAATTGAAGAAATCAATGTCATATAGGATGTTGGAATATTGCTTGAAACTTCATCTGAGGAGACTAAAGACACCCAAACTACAAGTCCAAATTCTAAACCAGAAACAGGAAACAAAGAACCCTCTATTAGAATTCTGAAAGATCATCCCAAAGATCTTATAATTGGAGACCTCAATAGTGGAGTAAGGACTAGAGCAAGAGAAGTTATCTCAAACTCGTGCTTTGTGTCCAAGGTTGAACCCAAAAATGTAAAGGAAGCTCTCTCTGATGAATACTGGATCAAGGCTATGCAAGATGAATTGGAACAATTTAAAAGAAATGAAGTATGGGAACTAGTGCCAAGACCTAAAGGAACAAATATCATTGGAACCAAATGGGTTTACAAGAACAAGTCAGATGAAGAAGGAATCATAGTCAGAAACAAAGCTAGACTGGTGGCACAGGGGTATACTCAAGTAGAAAGAATTGATTTTAATGAAACTTTTGCATCAGTTGCAAGACTTGAGTCAATCAGGCTGATGTTGGGAATTGCCTGCATCCTAAAATTTAAACTCTTTCAGATGGATGTGAAAAGTGCCTTTCTGAATGCATATCTAATTGAGGAAGTATATGTGGCACAACCCAAGGGATTTGAGGATCCTAACTTAACAGACCATGTATACAAGCTAAGAAAGGTACTTTATGGACTAAAACAGACCCCTAGAGCATGGTATGAAAGGCTAACTGAATTTCTCACCACAAAAGGATACAGGAAAGGTGGAATTGATAAAACACTATTTGTAAAAAATGAGGGTGGAGAAATCATGATAGCCTAGATATATGTGGATGACATAATATTTGGGGGGTGTCAGAAAAGATGGTGAAGCAATTTGTTAATCACATGTAGTCTGAGTTTGAAATGAGTATGTGTGGAGAAATAACCTATTTTCTTGGGCTACAGGTCAAGCAAATGGATGATTCCATATTCATCTCCCAAAGTAAATACACCAAAAATATAGTCAAGAAGTTTGGGATGGACAATGCAAGTCACAAAAGAACACCTGCCCCCACTCATCTAAAGTTATCCAGAGATGAAAATGGTACTGGTGTTGATCAAAGTCTATACAGAAGCATGATTGGAAGCCTGTTGTATCTAACAGCCAACAGACCAGACATTGCTTTTGTTGTTGGTGTATGTGCTAGGTATCAAGCAGATCCTAAAGTGAGTCACATGAATCAAGTGAAAAGGATTCTCAAATATGTGAATGGAACCTGTGACTATGGCACACTCTACTCTCATGGGTGTGATCCTACCTTGTCTGGTTATTGTGATGTTGATTGGGCTGGCAATGCTGATGATAGAAAAAGCACATCTGGTGGATGCTTCTTCTTAGGAAACAACCTAATATCTTGGTTCAGCAAGAAGCAAAATTACGTCTCACTGTCCACTGCTGAAGCTGAATACATAGTTGCTGGTAGCAGCTGTTCTCAGCTGGTCTGGATGAAGCAAATGTTAACTGAATACAATGTCACTCAGAACGTCATGACATTGTACTGTGACAATCTTAGTGCTATTAACATTTCCAAAAATCCAATCCAGCACAGCAGAACGAAGCACATTGATATAAGACATCACTTTATTAGAGATCTTGTAGAAGACAAAGTGATTTCCTTGGAGCATGTGTCCACTGAACTGCAGCTAGTTGACATCTTTACCAAGGCTCTAGATGCATAGCAATTAATGACACGTGAGAATTTTACAACATCAATGCAGTCCAAGTCATTGACCAATAAAGCTCTCCATTCCACACAAACGTGTCACTCCGCCCCTATTATCTTCCCACATCTCTCTCAAACCTTCATTCTCAACAAAAACATGTCTTCTCATCATGAAGGATCTCCCTCTGAGTCCCCTCCCAAATCTTCCAAAGATACTCCTCCCTCTGCTGAAAAGCCAAAGAGCAAGTACCCTCCTTCCACTGAAGAAAATCTGAGGCGCATGCAAAACAGAGAAGGCTCTGCATACGTGGCCAAAACCATGGGGGAAATTGCTGACGATATCATCAAGAGAGGACTGCCTATTAAGAGCTTCACCATTCCCCTGGATCACAGGGATCCACCTCACGCCTCTGAATTTCTAGAGGAAGACTCGTATGATGGAAAACAGGACATCTCTCTATCAGATTTGGATGACAGTGACTCCAGTTCTTCCTCTGATGAAGAAGATTGAGAAAAGAGTATGTGCCGCAGACTATTGGTGAATTGATAAAGTGTGCTGCTGTTGTTTCTTCCTAATTTGAATTTTTGTATAACCTGAATTTGTGATGCTCTTCAAAGAGCAGCCTTGCTGTAATGTAACCCCGAACAATTGTAATGTTACATTGTATGATCTATGCTAAGTATTTAGTAGGATCCTAATTTGTGGCTAAAAAGGGGGAGAGAAAGAAAGATAGTAACAGCAGGTAAAGCAGATGAAATAAAAGAACAGGTGCAGGTGATATGCAGAACAGTGAAGAACAGGTGGATAGCTTGACTAGCATATGTGCTATTGTGTGCACAAGGTATAATCATGCTTACAGGTGCTGCTGAGGAGATATGTGATAACAGTT
Source organism: Lathyrus sativus (assembly GCA_963859935.3). Classification (NCBI taxonomy): domain Eukaryota; kingdom Viridiplantae; phylum Streptophyta; class Magnoliopsida; order Fabales; family Fabaceae; genus Lathyrus; species Lathyrus sativus. The sequence continues at coordinate 604,388,653 of OZ012738.1, forward strand.
GTCTAGTGTTGTTAGTAAACTCTGATTTGTGTGAGTGGTTGTAAGAACTGATTGGTTGAATGTGCATGTTGCTAACCATGTGTGATCCTAGAAGGTGTTTAGGAGTTGTGTGGGTCTGCATGATAGTAGCAGAGAGTGTTGTGCAACTCTTCAGGGGGAGTAACACAGGTGTGTATGAAACTTCAGGATGTCAACCTAAATGTCATAACATCCAGAGCAGACTGCATGATTATGTGTGACTGCAGGGCTGTTTGCAGGTTGTGTGCTCAGCTGAGAGGATATCATCAGTTGAGAGGGAGTAACACAGTGTGTTACTCAGCAAAGTGTGACATTTGTAGTGGTAACTAACAGATGGTTAACAAGGTGAGTTATAACAGTGGGAGCTAACTATGAGGATTCATAGTGGTTTGAGCTAGTAACTTTCCTGCATGACAGGACACATCATAAGTCTTATGCTGTGTAAATCTCTGATATGATGACAGAGTGTTTTAGCCAAAAATTTGTCAAAGGGGGAGTTTGTAAGTGCTCTTGATTGGCTGCATTTTGTGGCAAAACACTAGAGCATATATGTATGTCATGACTGATGTTAGTGCATACATAATATGGTCTGTGCAGGGTAAGTTGACTTAGCTAAAAGCAAGTTAAGCTAGATATCATACCCAATGTTATGACTTGGGTAGTATGACATCAAGCGCAGGTTTGTTTTTCTGGTAGCTAGAAACCAGGAAACATAATAGGAGCTCAAGCTGAATATCAGGAGACTTTCTAGAAGCCCTGGGCGAACTAAAATATCCCTGAATTAAGTGGCAAGCGTGCAGATTATTGAAAATAGGTTTGTTATGAATAAAACCTAATTTATGCACCAAGGCCCAAAAGGACAGAGAACTGCTATAAATATCAGAAGAAGCAATCCTGAACAGCAGCTCTTGACAGAAGAATAGAGAGTGCTAATTAAGAGTCCTTGTGAGTGAAGAAGGCTAGTCTTCACGTGTGAATTGAGTCTTAGAAATACTTGTACTCCAAGCAATTGTCTGTTGGATGATTGCATTGGTTAGGTAGATTCTAAGTTTTGTCTCACTCAAAGCTGTGAAGCAAGAGTGTGTGTACCTTGATCAAAGCTGTGAAGCAAGATCAAGGTTTGTATGAAGTGTCTCTTCATATTGTTTTTGTAATTGTGAGTTATAAATCACTGTGGTGTGATTGAGGGGGAGTGAGTGGAAATACTCAGGTCTAGAGTGTCTCTAGGCTGAAGTGTCATTGGGTAGGTTTTAAGTGAGGAGTGCAAACTGTGTTGTTTGACTCTGAATTAATTATGCTAATAGTGAAGTTCCTCCCTGGCTTGGTAGCCCCCAGATGTAGGTGTTGTTGACACAGAACTGGGTGAACAATTGCTGTGTTATTTACTGCTTTTACTTACAGTGTTATTAGTTAGTACAGTAGTCAATGTCATAGTGGATGTTATAACTTTGGTAATAACATCCATCGTGTGCTTGCCAGAATTTTCATTAACATTAGTGTAGATGTTTCCCCTTTCAATCCTAACCTTAGGACCATTTTTCTTGACAACTACTAGGTTTGAGTTAGTCTCCTTTTAGTTTGTCTTCTCCCCTTTTCCTCTTCAAACAATTTCAAAACATTTAATAAAGGTTAATGAGTGTTGTACGCTACGAGTCTTAAGCTAATTGGGAAATGGTGATTGGGGGCTTCCTCGCAATGGCCTAGAGTGTTTAGTGTACACCCTTTGGGTGATATGCGACGCATTCGCTCCTAGGTCATAGTCTTTAGTGCAACATGAGTTACAAATCAAACTCAAAACACTTCTTCTCTAAAAGACACAAAAACAACGTCAAACTTCTTTTGTCCTTTGGGACCCTTAATAATGGAAAACCTTTTTCATAAAAAAGAGTGTTGTTAAGCTTTAGTTCTACCGCAAACAGGCATTATCCCTAACTGCTAGAACGAAGGTTTAACCCTACTCGTCTAAAAACATCTTAACCAACCGGTGTTCGTATCATCCCGAACTATGTTTGCTCTGATTTTTCATACCAGATGAAAATACGTAGGCACGAGATGTGATGTCTCGGCGAGCAACCTTCCCCCCCTTTCATCCGTAGTTAGCTGAACTACGTTGACTCTGACTTTCCCATTGCACGAGGGAATACGTAGGCATAGAGCGGTGATGCTCTATCGAGTCACTTTTCTTTTCTTTTTGTCCTGAGACCTTTAGCTAGATAGATAAACACACCCTTAGATAGACAACAATCATGGATCCCGTCGAGTACGACGGACGTGAGGGGTGCTCATACCTTCCCCTTGCGTAACCGACTCCCAAATCCAAGACTTGGTTGTGATGACCTCGTCTTTTCCCTTTTTCGTTAGGTTTTTCCGATCGTTTCCTTTCCCTCTCTTTGGGATAAATAACGAAAGGTGGTAACTCTTCTATTTTCTGCCAGGTGTTTTTCGCAGTAGCGACAATGACTGCATCTGGATTGTGTTTGATTAACCGTGCGTTGATACATCTAAAAGATAAGAATGAGAACCTTTCTGTCAATTGATGCAGGACCAACAACCTTTCATACAAGAACCTTAAATAAAAACATAAACAGCATTAGGATTAATATTAATTGTAATGAGTAAATAAATTGATCAATTATATATTTAATTAAAATTGATCGGAATACCTGATGTATCAATGAATAACACCGATGCCCAATTCAAAATGTTGGAAAGCCTGATCCAAATCCTCTTTAGCAATTGTTTCATCCTAAGCAAATCCAAAAATACCTTCCTCCATATGTATTTGACGAATGCCACCCTCCACCACATCTGTTGTTCCGACATATGTTTCAAGGCACAACCTAAATCGAGGAACAAATGCTTTTTTAGGCTTAACCTTTTTTTTGTTGGACACCTGGCTAGATTCAGGCATCTTATCCTTGCTGAATTTTTGCATCTCTTGAGATTGAATCTAAAAATCATATAAGTTAGGTGATCTAAAAATCAAAGGATATAATTCAGATTTTCTATTCATATATATCAATTAATGTACCTGTTTTTTTTATGCATCTGACTCGGTTTCCCGCACAATAATCCCCTTATCTTTTGGTTTGGATTTTGCAAGAGTCTAGCATTATCATGTAAGTAAATGGTACGTAAATGTAAGAATAACTTACATGTAGTAAAACATTTGAATACTAAAAGGTTCATAATGGTGTTCAACGTACCTCATCATCTATGAAAATGAAATTTGATGGCCATGTAACATACGATCCTATTGTGTCTCCCACCAATGTTGCATCCGAAACATCATCTGGTATAGGAAATAACACATCCCGCTCTAAAGTAATATCAATTGTTACCTTCAAAAATCTAGTTGGGAGCGGTTTATAGTGAAGTAAGTCTCCCAAAGTATTATGCACTTTTCCCTTGCCAACCATGCGATAAGTAGGCGCCGATAAATATAGCCGACAAGGTGAAATGCCCTAAACCAATAACGAATACGATTAATGTGTATATATGTCAATTCAGAAAATTGTGCTAAATTAATTTCAATGTAATATATATATGTAGTTACCTCAGGAAGTTTCTGCTGAAAATTACAATTGATACTATCTTTGTCACTAGTATCTTTAAACTCATGACCGCGCCTTTCTGACATGTATCTCTCTTTGTCCTTTTACAATTCACGAACTTAAGCTCTCAATTCTTCCAACGACTCCATGACTTCTTTATTGGTAAGATTTTTTTTCTTTGGATTCTTATACAATTTTGCTAGAGTGACACCAAATCCCTTACCCCTCACACGATCAGTATACTCAGGAACATTTAGTACTCGACTGAGTAGGCTTCTGTAATCATGGTCTTCAGATGCAGTTATAGTCTGGGATAGACTCTCCTGAAATGTAGAAAAATATTAGTGTGGATTCAAAAGCATAAATATATTATATGTTACTACACTTTTGAGTTTATGACAGAACTAATGTTAGACTTACACATTGCTCAAAAACTTGTTGAACATCTTCCTGAACAACTTTATCTCTACCCACACGAGCAGCCTTCCATAAAACATGTTCCGGAACAAATGTTGCATCACTTTTCTCCTCTTCTAACGGCACATTAAGACAGATAATAAGTTTCACTTTTCTCGTATTTTAAATTCATCCTAATAAAGTATTTATATATACTTACTATTTTCTGTTGTCAGCGTGCACATCCCAAACGCCCTTTTTTGTATGGATACACGGGTTTTGATGCTCGTTGCCGATTTATGTCACTCACAACCTGAAAAAATAAGTTTAAGCCATATCATAACTCATGTGAAATAAGTATATATATTATACATTGTTCATGATAAGATAAAATTACATGGAATTCTTTGGTTCTTCTCTTGGCAACAAAAATCTCTCATTCTTCAAGTGAAATCAAATTCGCATACTTCTTTGGTCGCTCTGACTCAACAAAGATTCCATCAGAATCCTTAAGAAACTTGTTCATTAAAAATGCTCGAAATCCTCCAAGTCTTTTTTCGGCTAATTGAAGACAATATTTTTTTCGGTTGTCATTAATATTAAAAGACCTCTGCAAATTAAACAAATTAACATATATATAGTGTGTTAGTATAAATAATTTAAAGACATAACCCTCAACAAAAATAAATAATGTCAGATATGATATCTGTATCTCACTCCATATTTTTTCTTTAGCAGGTTCCAATTATCACAAGTGATTAGAATTTGCAAGTGAACAAGTGCACCAATATAACTTGTTAACATCGCACTGTTAGCCTCAATTAATTGGTCTGTTTCATTCCAATGCATATCATATTTTATACCTTTATCTCTCGCACGAATGATTCCCTTCATAATCGTTATTCCTCTTAAAATATCTCCTTCCACATCATGTACTGGTTCGTTTCCACCCTCTAAAGGAGTATCATGTGAGTTTTCCTTGTTGTTAGCCATAATACCTGTAATTCAAAAAAACACACTTATTAAATGAATGACAAATACATATGAAATGAAAAACATAAATAACAAAAATATGCGCCTAAATCTCGGAATAATAAATATTTATAAGAACTAAGATCAACAATTTTTTTATATAAAAAATAAAATATATACATTATCTATGTTGATGATTTTTCTCGATTATGCTTTTTTATTTTACTTTTCGCAATATGATTATGCCAGAGAATTAATCAATCTTGGTTATTACCCTATGGTGCATGTTAGAGTTTTTATCATACTTTTGTGAATGCATGACTTTGCATGGGATCCATATTAACTTCAACTAGTATATACTATTATTTAAAACAAATTTTTGATATAGTACTAATAGTACTAATTTTTTTCTATGCTCAGCTTTTTCTACTAAATATCACTTAAAAACAGTTACATTAATTAATAAGATCCTTTTATTTGTTCTCACTAACTAATTTTAATGATTTTTTATATATTTTAATTCATGAAGGATGAATGGGTGATATCGCGTGTGTTTCGAAAGAGCAACACCGAAAGCGGAGGCACCACTGTGTCAGGCACCATAAGTGGTTCAAAATAAGACCAAAATGGTATCAACAACAAGTAATAACAACAATATGAGTCTTTGTGAGAAAATTTTAAAGAATGGACTAACATTTCAATATTGTTTCCCCATACTATTATTCCAAAATTTATACATTATCATTTCATCAAAACTTGTACATTCTAAATATATTTTTCTATATAGTTGTCAATGATTTAACATATGCATGTTCTAGTTCTTATACACTAATCATAAGAGTATAAATAATGAGAACATGAAAAACAAAGTACCTTGAAAATGGTGGAATGGCCAAATAGAGGAGGCACGACGGACGAAGGGAGACGACGATGGCGGAAATGACTGGACGGACGAACGGTGGCACGACGGCGGACGGAAGGGGTTGGACGGAAGGAATAGGGTTTATCGCGAAGTTGTTGTGTTTCGTTTTCAAAAAGTGTTGTCGGATGAAAAAAGAAACGACTGTCTGAAAAAAACTACTTTATTAAAACAGATATCACATATAACAACGCTTTTAAAAAACGCTTTCACATGCCCCCCTATAGCAGCGCTTTCGTACCCCCCCCCCCCATTTAGCAGCGCTTTTAGAAAGCGCTCTCTTTACCCGCTCCCCCCTTTAGCAGCGCTTTTAGAAAGCGCTTTCGTAGCCCCCCCTTTAGCAGCTCCTTCTATAAGCGTTTTCGTAGCCCCCCTTTTTAGCAGCGCTTTCTGGAAAGCGCTTTATTTTGTATTGCAAAACTGACACTTTTAGCTGCGCTTTTTTAGAAGTGCTTTCTTAAGTCAACGAGTTTTTTCCCCCATTTTTTTAACTCTTTAGCAGCGCTTTTTTAGAAAGCGTTGTCTTTCCTGCGCTGGCAAATATCATTTCTGGCATAGTGATTGTCATTCTTCAATGTAGATTTTATGCTTTGAACAGATGTAAAGGATAGACTACTCTCAACTATAGCTTCTTCGATCAACACAACATTAGCTATTTCCAAGGCTTGGAAAGAAGTTTCCAAAGCATCTTCATCAGCTTCAATATACCTAAATGATGATAAATTTCTCACCATTAGATCCTTTTCTCCATGGATGATCACCAATTTGTTATCCACTACACATTTCATCTTTTAGTGAAGAGTAGAGGTCATTGCCCCAGCAGTATGGATCCATGGTCTTCCCAACAAACAGCTCTATGCTGGATTGATATCCATCACCTGGAAGGTAATGTCAAATACATGAGGTCCGACCATAACAGGTAAATCCACTTCGCCTATTACCGTTTTTCTAGAACTGTCAAAAGCCTTGACAATCAAAGAGGTGGGTCTCATGTCAGTCCCCTTATATGCCAATTTAGCGAGCGTCCTTTTTGGTAATACATTCAGAGAGGAACCAGTTTCCATCAAGACCCTTGCTAGAGTGTCCTCTTGGCACTTTACTGATACATGCAAAGCACGGTTGTGCTTACAACCTTCGACAGGTAATTCATTGTTGCTGAAACTTAGGGTATTGCATGAAGTAATATTGGAAATCACCGAATCAAATTGAAAAACTGTTATGCCCTTGGTTACATGGGCCTGTGCCAAAAAATTTTGTAATGCAGACCTGTGGGCAGGAGAACTCAAAAGGAGAGACATGATCGAAATTTTTGAAGGAGTCTGATGTAGATGATCTAGGATTTTATAGTCACTTCTTTTGATGATCCTTAAAAACTCTTCATTTTCTTCATTTGACACTTCTTTGCTTTTTGCAGGTTCCACTGTGATGGTTTCTTTGAGAGGGACCATAGTTACCTTAGGTTGGTAGATTCGGCCGTTTCGGGTCATTTTGCTCGTACCTACAATGTTAGAGACATCTTCATGTTTACTTTTCATCCCTTCATTTTACACCTCTTTCCCAGATCTTTTATTTCTCCACGTGTCATCATATCTCCAAGGTATTTCCTTGGTACTCTTAAAAAAGAATGGTTTGGGTTTTTGAGTGTTGATCGGCTTTGACTGACTAGCCGCTGGTTTGGCAGGTTTTCTAACATTGAACACTAGTTTGAGTGCTGAATTTGTTGAGCTGACATTTCGAAGATTGAATATGGGCACTTTTTCAGTCCCCTCTGGCATGTTGAAAATAAGTTCAATCATTGATACCTCCTCTTTCTTCATTTTACTGCAAACTTGTAAAAGACCATCATTCATCAACCTCTAGATGTCTTCTTGGATTAGAGTACAACACTTGGAATTATCAACATATTCTTCGCATTCTGAGTGGGTACTCTCAATCATACCGGCTTTGACTAATCTTCTGTGGAGAGTCTGTAGCAGAGTTTTGATTGTTGTCACATCAGAAGTTACTGTTTCATGCACGTCTTCTATTGCATTAATGCTCCCATAGTTAGGTAATGGGTTGTTTTTTACATTAGGTTGACGATCCCCAAAGGATAAAATCTTTTTCTCCACTAGTTCTTGAATAACATGCTTCAAAGCAAAGCATCATTCTAGATCATGTCCGACTCCCCCTTCATGAAACGCACACTGGGTATTGGGATTATAGAATGCTGGGAGAGGATCTGGTGGCGGTCCCATCTTTCTAGTAGTAACCAGACCTTGTTGTACCATGTGTGGGTACAATTAAATGTAGCTCATTGGAATTGGTGGGATAGGAGGTCTTCCCCTGGTCTTCTGTTATGTACATTCTGTCTAGGGATTAGAGCCCTAGGTTGTTGCTGTTGATAGGCGGAGGCGGTGGGCGCTTGATGATAGCCTTGCTGATATACTGGTGACGAATGATCTGGCTAAAAAATCGGAGTTTGATTGTGAGAGGTGGGCGTAATGGCCGCCACATAGGGTTGTTGAGTATACTGCACAGGGTATGATGGTTGTTGTCAAAATTGCTGCTGACGCTGAGGTTTTCTGACATGACTTCTTCTTTCTGTAGAAATGGCATTGGTTTCGCCTTCCTTCTTCTTATGGACATTTCCAAAGGACTTCTTAGTGGTACTTCCACTTGAACTGCCGGTGATACTTGTCATCTTTCCATTTTTCAATCCCAACTATACTTTTACTCCCACATCCACAATGTCAAAGAAGTTAGTACTCACACTGCTAATCATCCTCTCGTAGAATTCCAGCCTTACCGTGTCCACGAACCAATTAGCTAGTTCTTTTTCGGTCAGAGGGAGCTCCACTTGGGAGGCAGTTTTCCTCCAACATTGGGCATACTCTTTGAAGGATTCAAAACTTTTCTGGGCCATGCTTAACAACTGTCTTCGGTCCGGAGCCAAATCCGTCTTGTATTTGTAACGCTTGATGAAAGCATCAGACAAGTCCTGAAAATTATGAATTCTAGATTGGTCTAAACTCAAGTATCACTTAGCTGAAGCGCCCTTAAGACTGTCTTGAAAATAGTGGATCATCAACTTATCATTTTCCACATAGGCAGCCATCTTCCTATAGTACATGTCCAGAAATCAAGCACGTGTCTCTCGCATCAGCCTCAAATACGTTATTACCTTCCATAACCCTGATTTTCCTCACCATAGTTTTGAAATCTTCCCTCATCTTCTCATGGCATTCATCTCCTTCTTTCGACTAATCAGGGATATCCCAAACCTGATGTTGGTTATTGAAGTATAGATGTGCGTGTGTTTGCACAACGGCTGGAGTGTAAATAGGGATAGTATGCGGAAAATCAACATTCAGAGGAATAGTCTGCTGAGTAGTCTTCACAATGACTGGCGGTGGTACAATGTTAAATGATGGTCCAAAGGGTGGATCACTAGCGGCAACAGTTACAACTAGTGTCGGCTCCATCATTGTGGCATTGATCTCGAAAACCACGGTTTGTTGAGTGTCTATCTTTGCATGGATCACTTGCAACATCTCCATCATTTGGCCCATGCTGCCTCATATGTCATTCAACTCATTGATGACTCTATCAAACTCAGCCATTCTCCTTCAGGCTTGAGCTCTTGTGTTGTAAGGATGCGGAGGACTCACTGTGACAGACTACAGGTAAAACGACACAGATAAGCCACAGAATGCATATGCAATGCTTATGATGGAATGATGAGATGATGCACAAGCAACACATACACAAGTATTCACATAGTCACATATATAATGCATATGCATACAAATAAAGGTCCTAGGTTTGGGTTATGAGCATTGAGTCATGGTATACCCTTCCCAACTGACATGTATTATGGGTTGTTTGTACCTGCACAACGGGTTCTACAAAGTTCCCAGAGTCATCGATAAATCTTTTGGATATTATCAACCTATGACTACTTGTCGCATCGCTGCAAAGAGGGCCGACGGAAGACAGAAGAGTCGCCACCGTTCGTTATTTATCCCAAAAGAGGGAAAGGAAACGATTAGAGAAAACCTACGACAAAGGGAAAAAACAGGTCATCGCAGCCAAATCTTGGGTTTGGGAGTCGATTACGCAAGGGGAAGGTATGAGCACCCCTCACGTCCGTTGTACTCAACGGGGTCCACGCTTGTTGTCTAGTCTATGGGTGAAAAATAAACTATCTACGGTTGCTAAAGCTAAATGGACAGAAACTGACTCGATAGGACATCGCCGCCCTATGCCTACGTATTCCCTCGTGCAATGGGAAAGTCAGAGTCAACGTAGTTCAAGAAACTACATGGGGGATTGCTCGCCAAGACATCGCGTCTTGTGCCTACGTATCCTCGTCTGGTACGAGAAACTACATGTTGGAGTCAAGCAGAGTCGGAACCTTGCTCTTAAGCATCTTACAGTCTTCGGTTTAATGCCCCTGTGCCCCAGCATGGTATTCACAGTGGGCGTTGACATCATAACTTGGCGGATACGGAGGAAACTCGAGATTAATCTTCTTCGGCACTATGAACCCACCTCTGATCAAGTCTGGCAACATCTAACTGTATGACATTGGCAACTGAGTAAAATGCCTCTTTGGCTACCTTGGCCTTTGTCGGGCGTGCTGAAGCGGATGATGACAGTATGACTGTTGACTCTGGAGGGGAACAGATATCCGATATACGAACCCAACAGGTTGCTGACTCTGAACACTTGAAGTGCCTGAAGACTGAATCTAAGATTTTGGAGATTCTGGGATAACATCACTTTTCTTCTCCCATTCTTCTTGAGAACTGACAACTGATTCGCCTTCATAAACTGAGGTATCTGAGATGTCACGAATCTTTCCATTCTTGAGTCCGCTCTCAATACGTTCTCCCATTATCATTAAGTCAGCAAAGTTTGATGCCCCACTACCAATCATCTTATCCAAGTAATGGCCTTTCAAAGTACCCATGAATAAGTCAACCAATTCTCTATCCAAAAGCGGAGGTTGAACGCGAGCAGCTAATTTTCTCCATCTCTGCACATACCCTCTAAAGGATTCATTTTCCGCCTGAGATAATTGTTGCAACTGCATACGGCTGGGATTCATGTCAAGATTGTAGTTGTACTGCTTCATAAAGGCATTGGCTAAATCTGACCATGATCTGATGCAACCATTTTTCAACTACATATACCAACTCAACGATTCTCCACTCAGATTGTCTTGAAAACAGTGAATCATAAGCTTGTCATTGTGGACATACGAGGTCATTCTTCTGCAAAACATTACCAAATGCTGCTTCGGACAACCATCCCCTTTGTACTTCTCAAAATTTGGCGTCTTGAACTTCGGAGGCATCACAAGGCCTGGCACCCAACACATGCTCGAAGCATTCAAATTAAGGGTACCCTGACCCATTAGGGCGTCAAGCTTTTCATCTAACAGATGATATCTTCTCATAAACTCAACAGTCTGTGGGTCCTTAGCATTAGTCTTTGGAACAACCCTTTGGGAATCTAGCACAGAGAAAGTGAAATTCTGATAATCTGTGTCATGAAGAGAAGATGAATCCCTATCTTTGACAATAGTATGCTCTTGAACTTCAACAGGAATCTGCACAGGCTGAGCTTGAGCAACATTGTTCACTGGAGTCCTCTGAACATTGGCCTCTCCTCTCGTCATAGCTACCATGGCTTCCATGAGTTGATCCAACTGATTCTTCGTTAATTCAAACTCTACCCTTGTAACAACCAAATTCTGCTCTCCTAAGTCCATGATCCTTCTAGAAGCTAACTTGAATCCAATACGAATGTCAGGAAGTCAACTGCGCGTTGGAAAAAAGACGGGTAAGCTCTCTATTCCGGCTGAGGATGGTCATGCAAACATGAGATGCAAGTGAAATGCAATGAAAAATGCTGATGCAACACACAAAGGATCAAAGATCCCACAAAGCACTGAACAACTGCTGCGCTGCTGACTGGACAAGTTCAAAAGTCCGCTCCGAAGAAAAAACCAAAATACTGGGTAGGTTGGAGGTCAAGTTTCCTGCATAACCCAATCCCTCTCATAGGTATGGACCTAAACTGATAAGGTTCGGCATCCTATGCGGTCGTCAGCGTCATAGACTTTCGAGAAACAATGATACGTTCACCATTTCTGGTTTGGAATCATTGTCTCACGAAGCGGCCTCACTTAGATGACTCCCAAGTGATCGGTCTCCAGAATCGACATTTTCCTGATCCAACATCCCCTTTCGACTAATGTACAAGATAGGATGTCTTCAACAGAAAACCTTGTCTGAACGGAATTTCGTGGGGACTAATGCATGCTAAAACATACAGGTACATCACTACTTTCCACTTCTAATGCTATGAGTATCCTTAAGCCTGAGTTTTGTTAGTGTGCTCGCCAAGACATCGCGTCTTGTGCCTACATATTCTCATCTGGCATGAGAAATCAGAGCAGTTGTAGTTCAACCTAACTACAGGAAAAAGAGAAAAGTGCTCGCTAGGATTATCGTAATCCTATGCCTACGTACTCTCAACAGATAAGAGAGATCAGAGCAGCTGTAGTTCGGCTAACTATGGAAAACAGTCTCGATCGCACGTAGGCGAGAGAAAAGGGGGTCTCGATTGCACGAGGCAAGAGAGGGGATCTCAATCTCCAGGATGCGAGAGAAAGGAGTCTCAATCGCACGGGGGCAAGAGAAAAGAGTTTTGATCGCACGGGGGCGAGAGAAAAGAGGAACTAGACCAAGACACACCTAAATGGGAAGGAACTCGGGACACACACGCTAGAACCTAAGGCGTAGGAGCGAATGCGTCACATATTGCCCATAGGATATATACTAAACACTCTAGAGAAATGAGAGGAGGCCCCCCACTAATCATTTCCCACGTATCTATTGCTTAGAACTCACAATGCTCGGCGGTTGATTAAAAGACTTGAATTAGAAATATGTTACCGAACGGAGTAGTTCCGTTGACCCTTGACATTGTGTGCAAGCTCCATTCCAATCTTCTCCTATTTTGATCCTTGATGATGCTTCGAATTGGGACCAATGTGACGTTAAACCGTCATAGCTCAACTTATAAGGGAAGTCAAATTTTTAGAGGTCGCGTATTGATTTCCGTGCTATGGACAAGATAGAAAAACGATATTGAGGATCGTTCTCCAATTGAATCGTGTTGCACGAACCAAAAGCAGTGGGATCTCGTCTTGCGGATACAAGACTTCATCGATCACAGAAAGTCAAAATAAAATAGAAAAGAAGAAGAAAAATGAGGAGAGAAAGAAGGTGGTCTCAGATCCAACATTATCCATCAATAAATTGACTAATAACGACTTACGGAGGTCTCGTCATCGACCAAAACGGATGAAACAACATAAAGTCAAAAATGAGAAAGAGGAGAGAAAGTCGGTCTCGGATCCATCGTTTCTCATCAATAATTTGACAAAAAAAACAATAGAGGTCTCGTCATCGACCAAAAACAGATGAAATGACATAAAGTCGAAAATGAGAAAGAATACAACTCTAAAAATAAAATAAGTCTTAAAATCTCTAAAAGAAAATGAAATATAAAACTTAAAATAATAATATATATAACTCTAACTATAAAATAAAATAATAAAGCAAATTGTTTTTAAAAACTAATATAAAATTAAATCCAAACAAAATCTATTTCTAAATTAATTAAATAAGACAAAAAATAGCAATAAAAAATGCGAAAATGCCATGGAAAAAACTGACGAGCACCGAAATGCTCCAAATTATCAGCACGGATCAAATAATCAGGAAGAGAGTGACTGTCGCTTGATTTTGACATTGAACTTATCATTTGAAATAATCTGAATCGCCTGAAACACGAGCAAAGCGGCTAAAATCCTGATAAATTCAATCCGGCTGATAACATGGACAAAATGCGACCTAAATGATATGCAGATGAAAATGAAGCAAAAGCCAGTCAAAGTCGGAAAACTGATGGGCAAATTTTTGGGTGTAACACTACTCATGTGAGTCAAAACTATTCTCAAGATAAACTCGTTTGAGTGTAGTATCGCGTATCAATCATTCAGGACTACTCCCTCATAGTCATTGCACTACGTCCTAAAAAGGCCAAGTGGGGTAAGTGGGTAACTAAAAGGTCCTCAGTTTCACAGACTCCTAGGTCGGAAAAAGTAATGAATGTACGACTACTAACACGCCATCAGTAATCCCAAAGGGGCCTCAATTGAGTGTGGTTACATCATATGTCAAACATGTTAGAACTACTCCCAATCATCAACTATTGATCATACCACATTCTATCATAGGTATACACTCAAGTCCGGCTAGGACTTATCTCACCTCTCAAGGTAGCAACCCAATGCACATATGCAATACAGCAGGTATAATAAGCAAATATTCACAAATATACATGTATAAAGCAAACAAATATGAACAAAATACAACTTCAAACAAGGTGGGCTTAACCCTCTAAAGCATCCCCAGTGAAGTCGCCATTTCTGTTGCGGTGAGAATCAAATATCAAGCTATTAATTAACTTGAACCATAAATCTTTAAATATTTACCACCGAGCTTTGATTTATCCAAAGGAAAAGGGTAAAGATCGAAGAAAACCCTAAATGCGCTACGTAACAATGAAGCTAAGAGATCAGGGGTTGGTTATACTAAGGGAAGGTATTAGCACCCTAAGTATTTGTAGTATTCTACAGGAGCCTCTTGTTTGGTAGTTGTGTTGTTGTTAATCTTTGCTTGCTAATGGTTATGTGCTAAGGTAAAGACCTATGGATATGTGCACTAAGTATGCTCGCCAAGGTGTCGCATCTTGTGCCTACGTATCCTAACAAGGATGGGATCAGAGCAATCGAAGTTATCCTAACTAGGGTGGAGAACTCTTGACTATGGTCAAGGTTCAGAGGGAATAAGCATCCATAACAATGACACTTATATAGATTTAACAAACTCTTTAAGTCTATGTTGAAAGGCTAACTGGGGGTTTGACTTTAACAAAATTCAAAAGGGGAAGAGTGAGCATCCATAACAATGGTACACATATAAAGTTAAAAAAACTCTAGACCTAAGCTCTAAGTTATAAGATTCCTAACAAGGTGTGCTAAAGGTCTTGACTTGATAAAGTCAAAGTGTAGTGGATTCTAACTTAAGGCTAAATTGGAAGTCCTAATTACTCTAACAAGGTCAAAGAGAGGTTTGAGAACAAATGAGTTATCTATGACATTGAGTCAATAGAGAGATTTTTCTTTGGACTTAGGGACATAAGACAATTTCTTTAGGATGAGAGCTAACAAGCTACATCACTTGGGGAAAATTATCAACGCTTAAGCACACATATACATTCATTCAAACATGATGAATATATAAAATCATGGTAACAACCAAGAAAGTAAAGCAAGCATGTGATAACATCAAGCAAAACAAATAACAAGGTTACAACCAAGTATTCATCCATAGAAGTTTTAGAATTACACCAAATGGTTACAACCAAAAGGTAAACATAGATATTACAACATCTAAATGGCTATGAAATAAGGTTCTTACAAGACCAAACATCATAAATGGTAATTTGAGGTACAAACAATCATGTATAAGTCAAAATATTACTTATCATGGCAAAGTTCAAAGATCAAGATCAACATGCATAAATCATAACATTATTTAAAGCATGGATATAAATCAAGAGAATCACGCATAAGTCAAAACCTTACTTTTCATGGAAAAGTTCAAAGATCAAGATCAACATGCATAAATCATAAGAATATTTAAAGCATGTATACAAATCAAGAGAATCATGCATAAGTCAAAGCATTACTTATCATGGAAAAGTTCAAAGATCAAAATCAACATGCATAAATCATAAAAATGTTTAAAGCATGTATACAAATCAAGAGAATCATGCATAAGTCAAAATATTATTTATCATGGCAAAGTTCAAAGATCAACATGCATAAACCATAATAACATTTAAGCATTGATTAAAGTCAAGGGAATCATGCATAAGTCAAAACATTACTTATCATGACAAAGTTCATAGATCCACATGCATAAATCATAACAATATTTAAAGCATGTATACAAATCAAGAGAATCATGCATAAGTCAAAACATCACTTATCATGGCAAATTTAAAAGATCAACATGCATAAATCATAATAATATTTAAGAATGGATACAAGTCAAGGGAATCATGCATAAGTCAAAACATTACTTATCATGGCAAAGTTCAAAGATCAACATGCATAAATCATAACAATATTTAAGCATGGATACAAGTCAAGGTAACAACCAAAACATCTTGGAACAAGGGTGTGACATGTGTGAAAACAACATGTGGATTATGGTGAATCATGTTAAATAAGTAGGTAACAACCAACATGTAATAGGAATTCAATCATGGAAGATGAGAAACATCTCAAAGGTAAATCATGCATACTAAACATGTTTCAAAGTAAAACAACAAGTGTTCAAGAATACTCAAGGCAAGGTATGAGAGAGATAAATCATATTCACATTCAAATCAATTGATCATGGAAGAAGATCACATGTCAAGGGCAAGGTAACAACTAAATTTTCAATGATATTTAAACATGCATTCACATATGAACATGAACTTGAAAAAGCAATAACCATCATGTAATAATAAGGGTATCCAAATTCACACATCAAGTGAGGTTTATACAAGCAATGTTAGGTGCATACAAGTCAAAATGTGAAAGGAAAATCAAAGGAATCAATCAAAAGGATCAAAAGAAAACCTCAAAAACCCTAAAAAGTCACATACTTTCAACATGTACAAGTACCAAATAAATATTTATTTTGGGACTTTTCTTGATATAGGCAAAAAGTATTCATTATCATGAGAATTTAGCAAAAAGAGTGGGATCAAAATGATAAAAATTAAAACAGTTATGGTCAATTCAATTTGTGAAGAAAACCCATAAAAATAAAGTCCTAAAAAGAAAGGGAAGGCACCCAATGGGGTTTAAACCCATGCCCTCAAGGTTCTTGGCTCAAAACATTAGCCAATTGAACCAAAAGCGTAGTGTGAAATTTCAATACAAACACACAATAATATTGAAAGAAACAAGGAATAAATGAAATAAAAAAACATAAAAGGGTTTATCAGCAGAATCGAACCCAAGCACACAAGGTAAGCAAAGACACGACAAGGCAAGGTTTACTACTGGGCTGGCTGTTTCATCCAAACAATACACGCTTCGAAATTATTATATTTTGATAATCACCCAAAATGGCCACCTCAGTGCCACATCATGCCAGATCACCTCCACCTCATCTTCTCCTTCTTCTTTTTTGCTTCTCTCTCTCTCTCTCTCTCTCTCTCTCTCTCTCTCTCTCTCTCTCTCTCTCTCTCTCTCTCTCTCTCTCTCTCTCTCTCTCTCTCTCTCTTCTCTCTCTCTCTCTCTCTCTCTCTCTCTCTCTCTCTCTCTCTCTCTCTCTCTCTCTCTCTCTCTCTCTCTCTCTCTCTCTCTCTCTCTCTCTCTCTCTCTCTCTCTCATGCCCTAGCTCAAACATGGCCAGACTTTCTACCCTTCACAACTTTCTTATCTCCCAATCATTTTCAATTTTGTAAGAACCAAAGTTATAGCATTTTTTACAAGGATTTCAAATATAGCAATATCTCATCCTAAAATCAACCATGTAATTCAAAAGTTACCCAATAATAGTGTAAAACATCAAGAATATAACATGTCAAAACATTATATGTGCAACTCATACAATACAAATAGTGGTTGAAACATCTAGAACATGATAATATCTACATGTTTGCTTCACAAATAAATCAACAATGATGCATGAATAAAAAGGTTCAAAGAGAAAGAAGCTTACCTCTTGGAGACATTCCAAGGCTTCTTCAAATGCTCTTGCAGAAAGAAAATGACAACCTCTTTGGTTTTGTTAATCCTTATAGAGATGACATGAATGTTCAAATGGATTGGAAGCAGCTTCAAGAATAAAACTCGTGCCTTCTTGCAATATAGAGTTTGAAGATGGCGATTAATGTTTGAGGTATTTCAGAACTTTTTTGATGGTTGGGACAAGGTCTATGGAGTGTTTAGAGAAGGTTTGTGGTGTTTGTTTGTGAGTTGCATGAAGGAAATGTGTTTGGTCATAGGTTTTGCAAAACTGAGGTGTTTTTGCAAATTCTGTTGGAGAGAGTGGTTCTTGAGGTTTCAAGTGTAGGTATTTTCTCCTTTAAACCTTGAGAGGGTCCTTTACTTATAGGAAAAGTGGAGGAATTGAGAGCTGGTCAGAATCTAAAGTTCATGAAGTTTTGGTTTGGTTGGGGTTGAGTTGGTAGTTATGTGGATTGTGGTAGTTCCCATGAAAAGTAAAATATCTCTAGGGTGGTTAAGATATTGCTTCTGACCTTGAAAGTGTTTGAGTGCAGAGAAGATAAGTTGAAGGCTTAAGAAGCTGGTTTTATGCATAAAGTCTCCTTTATCAAAATGGAAGTCATGCCTTTATGCCAAAAATGGAAAGATCTTTGAGACAACGAATCAACCTCTTGGATAATGAACAAAAAGCATGTGTACTTATTTTATTTAAACCATATTAACAAGTAATAAGTTCAGCCAAATGAAATCTTAGAGGTTTGAATGGTTTTGCAAAGTGAATCCACGTGGGCATGACCTAGAAATCAAGTTTTGGACTTCAACTTCCTCTCTTCGAAACTCCTTGCTCAAAAATGGCATGGATGTGTTCTTGTACTTTTTAAAAAGCCCTAATCATGCTCTACAACTTTCGTTTTTGGTGAAATTCTTGAATCCAAAGGGATCATGATGAAAACTGGCCTTGAAGTTGGCTGAAACTTGAGGTAACAAAGTTGTCTTGAAAAATTTTTGTGTTTAAAACTTTTCCTAAACTTTGAATCTTCATAACTAAAAATCTAAGCATCCTTTTCTCATATGTCACTAGGAAACTTTTGTAGTACATGAGTAGATATTTAAATTTATGTTTGGAACTCAAAAAATGGATGTGCGGATTGAAAAGTTATGGCCTTCCAAAGTTGGTATCAAAATTAGGGTTTTTTCCCACACTTAGAAAAAATTCAAGTTATCCAAGTTTTCTTCTTTTGAAAGGAACATCTCAAATCTTGATTCCTTCATGATCAAACTCATTTATTAAACATATTTTGATGAAATTTGGCATGGAAGCTTCAATTTGAACCAAAAAACCTAAAAGTCAAAGAGTTTACATTGTTAGATGAATTTTGTATCGGGTGAATTCAACTGTGTGATCTTCAATAAACTTGCATCTTGAGACTTCTCAAACATCATAGATAGGATCCAAGGATGTATATGAACATGTTGAATCATGTCCCAAGTCTTGGGTCATGCTTGGATCAAAAGTCAAAGGAACCGTTGACTTTTCCTTACAAAACCCTAATTTGGGCCAGATGAAATTGGACTTCTATTGACTTGTAGTAAGATCAATTAGCACTTGATTCTTGTTGAATATAAGCTCCTTGAATGTAGGGAAACTTGATTTTATGGTAACCAATCCAAAACATTAATTGATCAAGCAATAATCCTTTTGATTCCCAAGGTGCAAAACCCTAATTCAGATAGATCTTAACAACAAAAACTTGAAACAAGGATAGGGTTAGGAAACAATGCTTAATGTTCCTAGAATAGTAAGGGAACCTAGGGGTCAAAATTTGGGGTATGACAATCACCATAAACTTAGTGTTCATGGATCAGAGGTCTCTTTCTTCTCCTACATATACCTTCAGCTCCATGTATCCCCAAGGACGAATGGTCCTAGAGTTTAACGTTGGTAGATCTAAATGGTCGTATGGTATTAGGCTTCCTCTATCTAGGCCCATTTTTTCAAATAGCGATAAATAGAGGATATCGTACGAACTTCCTCCATCGATCCAAACCTGAGAGACATTGAAATCTCCTATGGTGGCCATTATTACTAGGGGAAACAATTTATTAGCATTGTCCCCAATCTTCTAGGAGTCTCAAAAGCTTGACATAGGTTGGTGTCACGGTGAAATTTTGATACCAAACTATTGATTAGTTTGAATCGTTAATTCAATTTGCAACCGAACTTTGATTTGTCCAAAGGAAGGGATAAAGATCGAAATTCCCACAATGCAATGCAAATGCAAGGTTTAGATTGTTTAGGTTCGGGGGTTGGTTAAACTTAGGGAAGGTACTAGCATCCTAAGTTTCTGTAGTACACTACAGGAACCTCTTGTTTTATGTTTGTTTATTGCTATGTGTTATCTGCTTAAAGGATTAGAGACCCTAGTGGTTTATTTCTAAGTATACTCGATAAGATGTCGCATCTTATGCCTACATATCCTTACGGGAGTGGAATCAGAGTATTTGTAGTTCCCCTAAAGGGTTAGAGGAGTTCTTTGACTGTGGTCAAAGTTCCTACGGGTTTAGGGTAGTTGTTTTGATTGGGTTTAGGAGAAGAGATGAGTCTTCATGTCAAGGGAGATGTAACCACCACAAATGTAAGAGGGGTTGTAGGAAATGGTCTTTGCATCGTCTTAAGAAAAGGTCTTAAATACTCGGATGGTCGCCAAGTATGCCTTTATCGCTCTTAAGGCAAAGTTCCTACATGTTTGGTTGTATTGTTGTGGGGGTGGAGATTATATCTCACTTAAGATGATTAACATCTATTCTCTAAATGTGTTTGAAAAATTGTTTGAGTTGTTGATTGTTTCGTTTATTCTATGTTGTAAGGATAAAGGTCTTTCCTATGGGGTAGGTTCTATCTTAAGTGATCAACTTGAATGGGATCAAGGATCGAGGGGAGAATGATACAAATGTAATGCACTACACACAACGTTGAATTATGTGTAGGTTTTTCCTTTGGACGGATGCGATGCGGAAATGTAAATGCGATAATGTAAATTGCGTGTAAAGTAAATTGCAGAAAAGTAAACCATACACGTACGCATGAAAGCGCTGAGGTGTAAGTGCAAGTGTCGTGAAGTGGGTGTGCACGATTGATTTTGCATTTTTACGATGTTGTTTGATTTTAATTGAAATATAAGAAAATGTTGATTAATTTATGTGAACTGATTTTTATTTAGGAAAATGTTTGGATTTATTATTCGAGAGAAGGGTGGCATTTGATTTTAGCAAAAGTTATATTAACTTTGTTTTGGTAAAAATGGTTTATTATCACATAGAAATTAATTTATTTAAGAAAAGGGATTTTCTCATATTAAAAAAAAAATTGTATATTATTACGAAAACAATTTTCTTGTAATGTAAAATTGTCCCTTTTATTATAGTTATAAAAAAAAAGACCAAGTGGGTTATTATGAAAAGAGTTTTTTTTCCGGTTAATATTAACTATCAAAATAATAAATTTTATTAACATAAAATAGTTATTATAATTAGTGTTGAATATGAGAAAATAAAGGATTATATTATTATTTTTCTTTTAGGAATAGGTTTGAGTAGATAAGGTTGATTTTAAAAAAGGGATAAAATATTAGTTGAATAATTAAGTAAAAGAAAATGAGGAGATTATTTTAAATAAACAAAATAATTGAGGTTTTTGGGTAATTAAGGTTATGGGAAGATTAACGGGTTGATTAAAATGGTTAGTGGGGATTAACGTGTGTGTGGTGATCGTGTGTGTGCTTCATTATGTTATGACAAATAAACAAAACAACAAAACTAAAAGGAAATAGAACCCTAATCCCCCCAGTTTCCCCTTTCGCGATTCAACATCTCCGGTCGCATCTCTCTCGTCCCTCTCCGCGATTTCTTCAATTCACCATCCTCTTCCAAGTTCCGATTTCCTTGATTAGCGACGGCGGCGGCGATTTGCGGAGGATGGTGGTGAAACGGCGTCTCGTCTATTGAACTCGCGGTGGTTGGTACCAACTTCGTCAACGGCGAAGATAAGTCCTTTCCCTCTGTCTCTTATGGTTTGCTGAATACGTTTAAGGTAGCTCTAGGTTTTTTTCGTGTGCTTTTTTTTTCGGTCGGGGCTTTTTCGGTATCCAATCACTCCCTTTTATAGGCTTCAGGGGAATTCTATGTGTTTAAATGCCATGATTGGAAACTTTGAATGCTGATTGATTTTTGATTTAAGGTTTCCTAATTGGGTTCGTCTGATTCGAGAAGATATTCCTCTTTGTCGATGTTGTTTGAAAACTTTCCTTATTCGCCTTAATCTCGTTAAATACCTGTTAAATGAAAAAACAAATCTCTGATATTGTATTAATTCCGCTAACTGTCCAGGTTCAGCGTACTGAGGATTTGGGAGTGGATATTTTGGGAATATTCTTCGGGCGAATTTGCTAACTTTGGATTGGCGTTGGTAGGTGTGGAAAGCGAATAAGTCATTGGGTCAACTGATGAATTTAGAAGCCCAAAAAGGGGAAGCTCGTGTTTGGGTACGAAGATGCTGGTGATGCCTTTGGTAGCTCATTCTGAATCATTTGACTTTTCTCTTCTTCTTTCAGGCTGTCTCTAAGTTTGGAAGCTGCCAATTCTGGGTCATTGTCGGGGAAGGTATAACGGCGATGACGACCTATAAGTCTGAGCTTGTTGCTGTGTTGTTGGTACCTTGGTTTGTGTTGGAGAAAGAATTCTGTGGATAGTTGCCCTGTTTGTCTAGTTTCGAATTTATCAATACCCGGTGATGAGTTAGTCTGAGGGCCATGTTTGCTTCGGTTGCCGCTTTAGGTCCTGTGTTGCCGTTGCTTATTGTCGCTGCTCTCTTCCGATGTTTGCTATTTGTTTACAGATGATGAAGCGTTTGACGCTTGTGTTTGGTATACCTGTCGCTTGTAACTAGTATGGTTGCACTGCTGTTTGTTTGCATTTGATTCCTTCGGTGTTCGGTAAGGAGTTGACGACGACCTTGATTGTTGTCCTCCTGGCCGCCCGATGTTTAGCCCGATGATGGACTTAAGCTGAGGGCTAAATTTGTCTTGACCTTCCCATTCTTGGACTCCATATTGTTGTTGCTTTTGGGAATGCTTGCAGCTGCTGTTATTGATGCCGCGACCTGTCATTTGCTGGGTTGTTGCTATATTTGCTTGCTATTGTCGGTTATGCTTGTTTGCAGGTACTTGCTGATACTTATTGAGGTTTTGTTGCCAACGTGCAGAATTACTTGTTGGTGCTTGTTGAGATGACTTGCTATCCTTGTGTGCCAAGGCGCGCTTGCGACCACTGCACTTGCGAATGATTCTTCTAATAAATACTCGTTGTCTGAAACTTTATGATGGATGCTCGGGCTATTGGAGACATACTGATGACTTTTCCTCTTTTTCTTCCAGGGGTGAACATAAGTCTGGAAGCTACCGGTCTTGTACCATCGGCGAGAAAGGATATAACGGTGATGACGATACTATGTCTGAACCAAGTTGATGTTGCCTTGTCCGAATTAGCGATAGTTTCGATGCTTGGTAGGATGCTGGCGGCGGCTCTTGTTGACGTCCTTCCGTCCGCTCGAAGCTTCGCCCGGTGATGAGCTTAAACTGAGGGCTTAAGCTTAAAATTAATTCCTTGTGCTTTCACTTTGCTTTCTTCAAATGGTATTTGTTTAGTGAGCTGCTTTGACAGGTTGGAGAGGGATGCAGATTCAATATTCTTGACAATGACCGACTGATGACGATGGTTCCGTTAAGTGCAGGGATACTGAGAGCGGGAGTTGTAGACACCTTCAGATAAATGAGGGAAAGATTGGGAGTTGCTGGCCCTTATGTCTTTGTGAGGTACGAACCTCCTTCCGCGGCGAAACCGACGAAACTGATAAGGTACGGAGGTTATGTGACTCGTTATACAATGCATCTGTATTAAATGTATATTTGTTACTTGTGTTCATACAATTATACTGGGATCTGTTTTATCTTCATCTAATATCCAACTTGGACTTTACTTTGCAACAGAGGTATACATGTTATGGTACCACCTTTACTAGTACGCAACACACATCTCGATTCGAGGCTTTTTTAGTGCAATAAAGGAGGAGAATGATAATTTGTAGAGTCTGAGGTCTTTCTGTATGCAATGTAGGTGCATTCGTTGGTTGTTCACTTGAAGGAAGTTACAGGCGCAGGCTGGATACCGGGGCAGAAACTTCGAAGCTTACGGTTGTAAATCAGTAGCAGTAATTTGTATTCTAGTGGCAAATTGTAATGTAAAGCTGACATAATACTCTTGGAATTTTGTACATGACATCATCAGCTAATTTCAATATGACAGTTGTTTGGTGCTGTATTCTGGTATGGCAGTTTGGATATAACTCTTGGAACCATGTACTACCCGATCTCAATGTGAAGGTTGGGTTCAAAAGAAGTGGAAAGTAACCTTCGGGTTCCCTCTTCATGAATTAAGTCTCAATATTTGCACCTCCTAGGCAACAAAGTTGGTAATCTATCCGGATACTTGCGGCAATACCTGCAATGTCTTGAAACATAATGACTTGCACTATGTCTTTAAAACTTATTATGAAATTAACGTGTTGGTTTTATAGTAGCAGCACCATCTCAACTTATAGTCTTGTAAGTCCCTTGATTTTGTATGTGTGTAAGATATATGACCGGTGTGAATCTCGTGTAGCACGAATTCAAAATGAGTCATTCTTGCGTACTCCTTAATTAAAAAGTGTCGTTTTGAGAGACAAGCATGAGGGTTCTTGACGGATTTTTAATAGACTTCGAGTTTGCGTACTTAATGTGAAGTCCTCTTGAGTTCATGAGTCGAGCCTTGAAATTGTATTAGGGACGCGAATTTCTGATTCCATATTCTTGAGTCTACGACCTTTGAAATTTACACGCCTGCACACAATTGTTAGTGATAATAACGTAAATAAAAAAGGTCAAACAACGTGGGAGATGCACAAAAGAAGGCGAGATCTTATGGGCAAAAATTAGGGTGCAACAGATGCCCCTATTTAAGTTACTTCTATCCGGATATATGGAGATTGAAATCTCCGTCTCGACGAGATAGAAGGGACTTAAATACAAACATTGCGCGAATTTTTGGCCCTAAGATGCCGCAGGATGCAAATGGAATGCAATGGTATGAAAATGCCAGACACCATGGTTCTGCAAGGAGATGAGGTCACAGGGGATGAACTGGACACGACATGCTAGACAAAAGAGCAACAGACCCAACAAGACGGGACCCTACGAGGATAGGAACAATCACTCATGGGAAATCTCCAAACGTGTAACGGTAACTCATACATCAAGGATGCGGTGATTTTGACGATTTGTGATCGAAAGATACTTTTACTACCAAGGTGGTGGTCAATAGTAACTCAAAATGGATCTCTTTGATTGGGGCGCAATGCATTCTTCGCCATTTTTTTATTATTTTATTATTTTGTAACTCAGCTGAAACGGTAAAATGTGTAACCTCCCCGAGCATCATGGTACAGGGACCATGGGTTGGTCTCAGTCTTTGATGTCATTGTAGTTGTAGATGTTGTTGTAGTTGTAGAACTTCCCCTTGCATCATGGTATGGGAACCATGAGCTGGTCTCGGTTCCTGATGTCGAACTTCCCCTTGCACCATAGTATGGGAACCATGAGCTGGTCTCGGTTCCTGATGTCAAACTTCCCCTTGCACCATGGTATGGGAACCATGAGCTGGTCTCGGTTCCTGATGTCGAACTTTCCCTTGCACCATGGTATGGGAACCATGAGCTGGTCTCGGTTCCTGATGTCGAACTTCCCCTTGCATCATGGTATGGGAACCATGAGCTGGTCTCGGTTCCTTCCCGAAATGATGAAAACTCGTGAGAGCACCTTCATAGGGGGTTGTGATTTTGTAGATTGTAGATGTCGTTGTAGACTGTAAATGTAGTTCGCTGTAGAACCCTGTGAATGTAGTTCGTTGTAGAACCCTGTAGATGATAAATGTTGTTGATGTAGTCTGTACTCTGTTGTAAATGTGATTGTAAATGTAGATGTAATCTGTTGTTGAAGAACTGTAAATTGTAATTTGTTGATGTAATCTTGTAAATGTAGAGTTTGTAGAGGTAAATCTTGTAAATGTAGAATTTGTAGAGGTAAATCTTGTAAATGTAGAATTTGTATATGTAATCTTGTAAATGTAGTGTTTGTAGAATATGCACCGGGGATCTTCAAATGAGTTGTAAACCGGTTGACCTGTGGAATGTCCTCTTGTAAGGAGATATATCGTTGATAGTACTCATAATGAACTCTCTGGGGAAGATCATTTCTGAGGAGTATCTTTGCTGTAGTTGTAAGATATGTGAAATTGTTGTAGCAGAAATCCTCAAATGGGGAAAGTATCTGTAATGTCCTCTGTTTTGACTTGATAATCTCGAAATGATCCACTGGGAATGGATAGATCGTCTTGAGGAAATTGTTGTTTGTCGTTTTGAGAATAAATCTGCCCAAAACTAGTTGCTCAAATAAAGAGATCTTCTGTCTTTCAGCTGTAAGTTGTTGAGGAGGTCTTGTAGTATTGCCGAAGAAGTGTCACGTCTTCAATGGTGATCCTTATAATGTCAAAATGCAAAATAAATGCACTCTTGATCCATGCTCAAAAGCTGGAGATGTTCATAGTGTGATTGCCAAAGACCGAAGTTCAATTCGGGAAATAACCGAAGAGAAACTGTCAAGCAAGACTCAACCATAGAGGCATAAACTCCAATGGGAATGTACTGAAACAACTGTCTTCCACGAGGATCGAACTTCGTGGGGAAATAGGAATATTGAGTTTTTTTCTGCTTAGGGCTGACAACTCTATTTGGAAGGAAAAGACACGCCCAAATACCCAAGGGTAAACGCGATCGAAGAGATAGAGTAAAACAAACAAAGGATGCACAAATGCAAATGTTATGCTATCTACTTATATGATATGCGTATGCTTACGTTGACAAAACAGACGAGAGCAACGACCGAATACGGGATAAACGTCTCGAAACAAACATCCGACCAATCTTCAAAGATAGAAGTACCACTGAGGGTAGATGGAGAACCAAATGTAGGGTCCCGATCCTGCTTCAAAACTTCAAAATTTCTCTTGAGGAAAAGTGATCAATCCATTTGGGGATGTAACATCTTGATAAGTTTGACATGTTGTATGAAATCGTAGGCGGAGGTACCCAAACCGAAGTTCCATAGGGGATAAAATAAATATCCTGGGTCGTCATAGTTGTTGAACATGTTGGGTTGAGCTTCCTGAGGATGAAATATACATCTTTTTGCTCCAATCTTCAAATGCCCCAAGTCACATAGTTTAAGAGAAAAACGTCTTGAGAGGATTTTATAGAAAACATGATGTCCAAATGCCCCACTATTTTCAAACTCTCGGAGAGATTCGTCGAATCTCGACGTAACTGCCCCTGATTGGTGGTATAACTGAGTCTTCCAAATTGTGCATTAGATGAAAGCCAAACTCGTACGGATCAAACTTCTTGAAGAGTAAATTGCTCCAGGTGGGCGAGGTCTTCGAGTCCATTGGAGTCCGTGTAATCTTTCTAAGATGTCAAGCGTACTTTAGCAAGTCAGAAGTGTTAATTTCAAAATGAGTAATGTAACACACGTTTGTCTTGAAGTTTTGAAAAGGGGTATCGCAATAACTTGTGATCGAAACCACTAGTTAGGATACATATTGAACATTATTTATAGAGCCGATTTAATTTGAGCATAGCTCAAGGAGTCAGGAAACAATATCTCATCGAGTATGCTTTCGAACTAACCTTACTTCAATTAGGACTTTGAGGGTCGTATATGGGTTTAATTTATGACTTGTAGAATGGAGGTAGAAAGGGTTAGTATATTTGTGCCCAACCGATTTTGAAAGATGTTCATCATTTTTGATATCACCCTGCCCTAGGCTAAAAAAAATGAGGTTTCGGTTTGGGAGAAAAAAACAGGTCTTTTCTCAAGGCTTAAAAGAAAGGGTTGACTACTTTGGTGTTTAGGAGGTTTAAAATAATGCCTTACATCATCAGTAGGGTTTTTTATTCGAAGCATACAACAAGAGATCATATGTTTTACTTCATCATCCTCCTCCCAATTCTCTGTCAGAGCTAGAGATCTAGTAGAGTCGGCATTATAAATTATTCTGAAAAACAATTTTGAGTGAAAACGAATGGATTTCTTCAAGACAAACAGTTATTGCATTACTTATTCAAAATAGAAAGTTCTTACATGCCAAAAATACTTTTAACCAAAGAAATAAACACACAAACAAACGAAAGAAATAGAAAGTTCTTCTGGAGTTTTCGCTTATATCAGCGTAATGGTATTCCATTCAGGATCGGTCTTTCCCCTTTAAATGTTAGCACTTCATTGTCGATCATTTCTTGAACTTTCCCTTGAAAAACTTTGCAATCTTCGATCGAATGCCCCAGCACTCCATCGTGAAATTCACAGCTGGTGTTTGGGTTGAACCACGGCGGGTGAGAGTTCATGGTTCTAGTCTTTCTAGGTGTCATTACCGAGTTTCGGATGAAACAAAACCATAATTGACGGTAAGTCAATGGGATAAAATCAAACCAATGAGTCTCTTCTTTCAGAGTATTCAGAGGTACGTTCTGATTCGGAAACTGTTTTCGGGCATGTCGATGCTGATCTGGAAATGGCATCTTTCGCTTAGGAGGTAATTGCTGCTCGCGCGGAGCGGGCATTGCATACTCCCGTTGAGGGCGAGATATCGGAGTTGTGGATCCTATGGACAATCCACTGTCACCTATTTTATCTAGAACTATTCCCAAACTGTAATTGTATTGCTTTACAAAAGCAACAGCTAAGTCTTCCCAGGACTGAATGTGGTTCCTTTGTAGCTTCATATACCATGTTAACGGTGCTCCACCCAAACTTTCTTGAAAGCGGTGAACCATTAGTTTGTCGTTCCCAAGGTAAGCAGTCATCTTCTGACAAAACATCATCAAATGATACCTTGGACAAATTGTACCTTTGTACACTTCGAAGGCGGGTATTTGGAATCCCGGGGGGACAACTAAGTTTGGAACTAGGCGCAAGTCACGAGCATAGAAATCAGGTGCACGGTTCCTCTTCATCATTTTCCATCGTTCCTTGAAGTCACGAAACTCATTCTCGAATGTTATAAGCCCAGGATCGTCCACTTCTTTCTCAGGATGAATATTCCGCAAGTCAGCAAACGGGTTGTCTTGCACAGGCTGAAGTTGCGCGGGTATAAAGTCATCAGAGGGGCGGTGAAATGTCGGTTTAGACCTTACTCTGAAGTTGGTCGTGCGATCCATATCTCCTTACAATCCTTTAATAATACTTTCGGCTTGGTCAGATGGTCGAGACGGCGACTGACAGCAAAAGATGGAAAACTGAAATGAGCCACAACAAAGGAAAGACACATGCACAAATGTAAAAATGCCATGCTAAATGCAGAATGTTAATGCATAATGCAGATGTAGGAGGAGACTTCAAGAAACTCAAAGTGTTCTTCAGTATTATAATGTAGAATAATTGAAAAAACTTTTTTATTCTCGAGAAACAATGTAAAGAAAAGTACCCTTTTAAGAGTTTATTACATCGAAAGCGAGAGAAAACTTAGAACTCTATCCCCCAGTCTTCTCCCTTGTACGGAGCTCCTCGGTCAGCTGATCAATACGCTCTTGCAGCGCCGCTTTCTCGATTATGAGTCGTTCCACACACTCCTTCCAAGCCATGGTAGTTGAGGGGAGATCATCACTGGTAACAGCACTTGAAGAGGCATGAGGAGAAAATAAATCTCCTTGCGCCTTTCTCTTTCTGGCAACTTCTATTTCCGGAGTCTTTTGAAGTCTTTCCTTCTCTACCTTGAGGGTGAAGAACTTATTCTTCCAAGCAGTCCTCAATTTCCGGGCTTCATCTAAAGCAGTCTTTACTTGTTCTATTTCATCCTCCTCGAACCAGTCGGGGTCATGAGGAGACAACACTATAGGTTCATGAAAAGGAAAAGGCATCTTGAGATCGAGAGCCCTTTCTCGCACCCAATGCAGATAATCCTCAGAAATAGCACAACTGGGATATGCCGAAGCAGTTGTTCCTTCCATATCAATATATTTCCATGCATAAATGATGACAGTCTTTAGGTCTAGATCCTCTTCTCCTTTGAAGTAAATCTCTTCCCATGAAACTAGGTCAGGCACTTGGATCATAGGGTGCCCAAACTGTCTACGGGCCAAAGCGGGGTTGTAAGTTATACATCCTTCTCTTCCAATAAGCGGTACGTTGGGTAATCCTCCGATGCTAGGAATCATAGGCACGCCTCCATAGGCGGGATCATACCAAACAATGTCCGAATGGGTGAGGGCCATAAGTATCTCGGACCATCGAGGGGTTGCTACTTCATCCCAAAGGGACGGATACCAAGTCAAACAAGCGATGAACCATGAGTACAGCAAGGCAGTACAACATACAATGTGTCCTCCTCCTTCGGCATTCTTCGAGTGAATCGAGAAGTACGTATCAGCAAGCAAGGTGGGTACTTGATTCTTGAGTATGAACAGCTTGATCGCATCCATATCAACAAAATTGTCAATTTTAGGGAACCAGAAAGTCCCATAAACCAACAAAGCAAAATTGGCTTCCAAGATGAGAACCTCCTTTCTTTCAGCATGGTAACGGACTTTTTCGATCAAAAAGTCAGCGGGAAAACCAAGGACTCCTTCCTTGGTGGTTAGGTGCGTTTGCACATCTTCAAGACTGAGATGAGTGGCATTTGCAATTTCTTGGTGACTAGGCGTGTCTTCCCTTCCGGTGAATAGAGGTCGAACAGTCACAGGCATCCTCAAGAGTTCTGAGTACTCTTCCAAGGTCGGCATTAATTGGTAGTCCGGAAAAGTGAAGCAGTGATACATCGGGTCATAAAATTGAACCAATGTTTCCAACAATCCTTCTTTCATCCTCAGCTCGAGGAAACGGAAGACTCCTCCATATTCTGCTGTGAAGGCAAAGCGATCCTTGACGAGTTCGGCTAGTTCTCTCAAGCTTTCGACGTTGGGACTCTGAAAAGTGTACTTCAGGGTTTCTCTTCTGAAATCCATGATTACAACACCTACAGAACGAATTTGAGTTTCTTGAAGTGAACAAGGGAAAAGAATGCAATGCAAGATGATTAGGACTTCATGGGATTCCTCTTATTTATAGGCATTGCGGTAAAAGAAAACGTTTTATTAAATTCGAAACGGACTACATAAATATTCTTTTGAAGAGTCCCAAATAAAAGCTAAATAAAAGCTAGTAAAGACACTAAAGAAGCTTTAAATGCTGTTGCTTGAGCTGCTCTTCTAGTTGCGTCTTCTCACGGATAAGGTTGTCCACAATTAGTTTCCAAATAGTGCATTGTGGGTCGGAGAAAAATAAATCCTCCATGACTTTCCTCTTCTTGCAGGGGAGTAGCTCTTCATCCTTCAATTGTAGCTGTTTTTGAAGTTCATCCCTCTCCTTTTGAAGTTCAGCCTTCTGCTTCTGACACTCATCATTTTCTGCCACTGCTACATGGTACTTGTTCTTCCAAGATTCCAACTCGTGTTGAGACTTCCTTAAGGACACCTCTAACTTCTCGGCTTCATACATAGAGACATAAGTGGGCTCTCTCCTTGGAGCTATAGGATCTTGACGGGAATAGGGCATCTTTAGCTTGGTTGCCCTTTTTCTGACCCACTGGAGGTATGGTTCTAAAAACACACAGTTAAGCTTCCCTAGACTTCTCTTCCCCTTCTTGTGTACACTACACCATGCATTTAGAATCTTTCCTCGGAGTTCCATATCGTTTTTGAAGAATATACCCTCTACTTGAACACTCTTAGGAGGTTCCTTCAACGGGTATCCCAACTGTCGGCGAGCTAAAATAGGATTGTAGCTGATTCCTCCATCAAAGCTGAGCAACGGTACATTAGCAAAGTCACCACAACTATCAATGATTAATACTCCATCATACACTCGATTGTACCAATCAATGTCAGAATGGGTCAAAGCCATAACTCTTGGAGACCAATGCTCTTTGCCAATGTTTGTAAAAGAGCTAGACTTCGGCAAGTGCGAAATGAACCACTTGTAAAGTAAAGGTACACAACAAGTAATCATCCCTCCACCACGAAGGTTTCGGAGATGTATAGAGTGATATGCATTTCCCAACAGAGTTGGCACTGGGTTGTTCTTCATAAAGATTTTGAATGCTTTGAGATCGATGAAACCTTTAAAACTTGGGAATAGAAACAACCCATAAACAAGTAAAGCAAAAATTGCCTCAAACGAACCTTATTAGAATAATCAGCATAGAATGAAGCCTTCTCGATTAGGAAACCTGTCTTTAAACCAAGAATTCCATCCTTAGTAACTAGGTTGGCTTTGACGTCAGATACCTTCAAACGGAGGGCTTTAGCAATATCTTTCTCATCAGGGTCTTTTTCCAAGAAGGGAAAAGGAGATTCCTCAAGGACAGGTAGACCAACCAAAAAAGAATACTCTTCCAATGTAGGTAGCAACTGGAAATCTGGAAAGGTGAAACAATGGTAGAGAGGATCATAGAACTGTAGCAAAGTGGCAAGAAGTCCTTCATCCACTGAGCAACCCAACAAAGATATCAGCTTCCCATATTTGTTCTTGAATTCTTCTTGATCTTTGATGAAACTCCACAACTTCTTTAGGTCGTTCAATTTGAGACTCTTAAAAGTATATTTCATAGTATGTCTTTTATTTGAAGCCATAGTGACCTACAATGTTCATAAACAAAAGTAAATCCCATGAAGTCCAATGCAGAATGATGTAATATGAATGCAGCAAACACAAGTATTCACATAAGGACACAAAGATAAACCAACAAGGGGCACCCTAGGTTTGCAACGAGCATGGAGTAAAGGTGTACCCTTCCCAAAGGTTTAAGGACTAAAGGTTGTTTGTACCTGCAGAACAAGGTTCTAAAGGGACTCAGAATCATCAGCCCATCTATCAGATATTATCAATTTCCCAATTACTCGAGGATTAATAATATTCTCAAGAGAACTTCTTTTGAGTGTAGCTCCGCGTAGCACTATTTTGGAAGTACTTCCTCATAGTCTCGCACTACATCCTAATAAAGGCCAAAGTTGGGTTAAGGTAACTACAGTCCTCAATATCATAGGCTCCAAAGTCGAAAATAGTGAGTGTCTTCACGATTAATCGTTCAACAGTACTATTTCAAAAGGGCCTCAACTGAGCGGGATTTTCGATTCAACTTAGTAGGGATTCAACTCCCTATAAGCCTCCTCGACTATATCACCATCCTATCTTAGTTTCTCTCAAGTTCGGGTGTAGAACTTTATCTCACCACTCAAAGACAACAATCCCAAAAGAAATACAACAGAAAGCATGTAAACAATTAATCAGGTAGGCAGACATATAAAGCAGTAAACAAATAAAATAAGATAGGGAAACCCACTAGAGAGTCCCCAGTGAAGTCGCCATTTCTGTCGCGGTGAAATTTTGATACCAAACTATTGATTAGTTTGAATCGTTAATTCAATTTGCAACCGAACTTTGATTTGTCCAAAGGAAGGGATAAAGATCGAAATTCCCACAATGCAATGCAAATGCAAGGTTTAGATTGTTTAGGTTCGGGGGTTGGTTAAACTTAGGGAAGGTACTAGCATCCTAAGTTTCTGTAGTACACTACAGGAACCTCTTGTTTTATGTTTGTTTATTGCTATGTGTTATCTGCTTAAAGGATTAGAGACCCTAGTGGTTTATTTCTAAGTATACTCGATAAGATGTCGCATCTTATGCCTACATATCCTTACGGGAGTGGAATCAGAGTATTTGTAGTTCCCCTAAAGGGTTAGAGGAGTTCTTTGACTGTGGTCAAAGTTCCTACGGGTTTAGGGTAGTTGTTTTGATTGGGTTTAGGAGAAGAGATGAGTCTTCATGTCAAGGGAGATGTAACCACCACAAATGTAAGAGAGGTTGTAGGAAATGGTCTTTGCATCGTCTTAAGAAAAGGTCTTAAATACTCGGATGGTCGCCAAGTATGCCTTTATCGCTCTTAAGGCAAAGTTCCTACATGTTTGGTTGTATTGTTGTGGGGGTGGAGATTATATCTCACTTAAGATGATTAACATCTATTCTCTAAATGTGTTTGAAAAATTGTTTGAGTTGTTGATTGTTTCGTTTATTCTATGTTGTAAGGATAAAGGTCTTTCCTATGGGGTAGGTTCTATCTTAAGTGATCAACTTGAATGGGATCAAGGATCGAGGGGAGAATGATGCAAATGTAATGCACTACACACAACGTTGAATTATGTGTAGGTTTTTCCTTTGGACGGATGCGATGCGGAAATGTAAATGCGATAATGTAAATTGCGTGTAAAGTAAATTGCAGAAAAGTAAACCATACACGTACGCATGAAAGCGCTGAGGTGTAAGTGCAAGTGTCGTGAAGTGGGTGTGCACGATTGATTTTGCATTTTTACGATGTTGTTTGATTTTAATTGAAATATAAGAAAATGTTGATTAATTTATGTGAACTGATTTTTATTTAGGAAAATGTTTGGATTTATTATTCGAGAGAAGGGTGGCATTTGATTTTAGCAAAAGTTATATTAACTTTGTTTTGGTAAAAATGGTTTATTATCACATAGAAATTAATTTATTTAAGAAAAGGGATTTTCTCATATTAAAAAAAAATTGTATATTATTACGAAAACAATTTTCTTGTAATGTAAAATTGTCCCTTTTATTATAGTTATAAAAAAAAAAGACCAAGTGGGTTATTATGAAAAGAGTTTTTTTTTCGGTTAATATTAACTATCAAAATAATAAATTTTATTAACATAAAATAGTTATTATAATTAGTGTTGAATATGAGAAAATAAAGGATTATATTATTATTTTTCTTTTAGGAATAGTTTTGAGTAGATAAGGTTGATTTTAAAAAAGGGATAAAATATTAGTTGAATAATTAAGTAAAAGAAAATGAGGAGATTATTTTAAATAAACAAAATAATTGAGGTTTTTGGGTAATTAAGGTTATGGGAAGATTAACGGGTTGATTAAAATGGTTAGTGGGGATTAACGTGTGTGTGGTGATCGTGTGTGTGCTTCATTATGTTATGACAAATAAACAAAACAACAAAACTAAAAGGAAATAGAACCCTAATCCCCCCCAGTTTCCCCTTTCGCGATTCAACATCTCCGGTCGCATCTCTCTCGTCCCTCTCCGCGATTTCTTCAATTCACCATCCTCTTCCAAGTTCCGATTTCCTTGATTAGCGACGGCGGCGGCGATTTGCGGAGGATGGTGGTGAAACGGCGTCTCGTCTGTTGAACTCGCGGTGGTTGGTACCAACTTCGTCAACGGCGAAGATAAGTCCTTTCCCTCTGTCTCTTATGGTTTGCTGAATACGTTTAAGGTAGCTCTAGGGTTTTTTCATGTGCTTTTTTTTTTGGTCGAGGCTTTTTCGGTATCCAATCACTCCCTTTTATAGGCTTCAGGGGAATTCTATGTGTTTAAATGCCATGATTGGAAACTTTGAATGTTGATTGATTTTTGATTTAGGGTTTCCTAATTGGGTTCGTCTGATTCGAGAAGATATTCCTCTTTGTCGATGTTGTTTGAAAACTTTCCTTATTCGCCTCAATCTCGTTAAATACCTGTTAAATGAAAAAACAAATCTCTGATATTGTATTAATTCCGCTAACTGTCCAGGTTCAGCATACTGAGGATTTGGGAGTGGATATTTTGGGAATATTCTTCGGGCGAATTTGCTAACTTTGGATTGGCGTTGGTAGGTGTGGAAAGCGAATAAGTCATTGGGTCAACTGATGAATTTAGAAGCCCAAAAAGGGGAAGCTCGTGTTTGGGTACGAAGATGCTGGTGATGCCTTTGGTAGCTCATTCTGAATCATTTGACTTTTCTCTTCTTCTTTCAGGCTGTCTCTAAGTTTGGAAGCTGCCAATTCTGGGTCATTGCCGGGGAAGGTATAACGGCGATGACGACCTATAAGTCTGAGCTTGTGGCTGTGTTGTTGGTACCTTGGTTTGTGTTGGAGAAAGAATTCCGTGGATAGTTGCCCTGTTTGTCTAGTTTCGAATTTATCAATGCCCGGTGATGAGTTAGTCTGAGGGTCATGTTTGCTTCGGTTGCCGCTTTAGGTCCTGCGTTGCCGTTGCTTATTGTCGCTGCTCTCTTCCGCTGTTTGCTATTTGTTTACAAATGATGAAGCGTTTGACGCTTGTGTTTGGTATACCTGTCTCTTGTAACTGGTATGGTTGCACTGCTGTTTGTTTGCATTTGATTCCTTCGGTGTTCGGTAAGGAGTTGACGACGACCTTGATTGTTGTCCTCCTGGCCGCCCGATGTTTAGCCCGATGATGGACTTAAGCTGAGGGCTAAATTTGTCTTGACCTTCCCATTCTTGGACTCCATATTTTTGTTGCTTTTGGGAATGCTTGCAGCTGCTGTTATTGATGCCGCGACCTGTCATTTGCTAAGCAGTTGCTATATTTGCTTGCTATTGTCGGTTATGCTTGTTTGCAGGTACTTGCTGATACTTGTTGAGGTTCTGTTGCCAGCGTGCAGAATTACTTGTTGGTGCTCGTTGAGATGACTTGCTATCCTTGCGTGCCAAGGCGCGCTTGCAACCACTGCACTTGCGAATGATTCTTCTGATAAATACTCGTTGTCTGAAACTTTATGATGGATGCTCGGGCTATTGGAGACATACTGATGACTTTTCCTCTTTTTCTTCCAGGGGTGAACATAAGTCTGGAAGCTGCCGGTCTTGTACCATCGGCGAGAAAGGATATAACGGTGATGACGATACTTTGTCTGAACCAAGTTGATGTTGCCTTGTCCGAATTAGCGATAGTTTCGATGCTTGGTAGGATGCTGGCGGCGGCTCTTGTTGACGTCCTTTCGGCCGCTCGAAGCTTCGTCCGGTGATGAGCTTAAACTGAGGGCTTAAGCTTAAAATTAATTCCTTGTGCTTTCACTTTTCTTTCTTCAAATGGTATTTGTTTAGTGAGCTGCTTTGACAGGTTGGAGAGGGATGCAGATTCAATATTCTTGACAATGACCGACTGATGACGATGGTTCCGTTGAGTGCAGGGATACTGAGAGCGGGAGTTGTAGACACCTTCAGATAAATGAGGGAAAGATTGGGAGTTGCTGGCCCTTATGTCTTTGCGAGGTACGAACCTTCTTCCGCGGCGAAACCGACGAAATTGATAAGGTACGGAGGTTATGTGACTCGTTATACAATACATCTGTATTAAATGTATATTTGTTACTTGTGTTCATACAATTGTATTGGGATCTGTTTTATCTTCATCTAATATCCAACTTGGACTTTACTTTGCAACAGAGGTATACATGTTATGGTACCACCTTTACTAGTACGCAACGCACATCTAGGTTCGAGGCTTTTTGGGTGCAATAAAGGAGGAGAATGATAATTTGTAGAGTCTGAGGTCTTTCTGTATGCAATGTAGGTGCATTCGTTGGTTGTTCACTTGAAGGAAGTTACAGGCGCAGGCGGGATACCGGGGCAGAAACTTCGAAGCTTACGGTTGTAAATCAGTAGCAGTAATTTGTATTCTAGTGGTAAATTGTAATGTAAAGCTGACATAATACTCTTGGAATTTTGTACATGACATCATCAGCTAATTTCAATATGACAGTTGTTTGGTGTTGTATTCTGGTATGGCAGTTTGGATATAACTCTTGGAACCATGTACTATCCGATCTCAATGTGAAGGTTGGGTTCAAAAGAAGTGGAAAGTAACCTTCGGGTTCCCTCTTCATGAATTAAGTCTCAATATTTGCACCTCTTAGGCAACAAAGTTGGTAATCTATCCGGATACTTGCGGAAATACCTGCGATGTCTTGAAACATAATGGCTTGCACTATGTCTTTAAAACTTGTTATGAAATTAACGTGTTGGTTTTATAGTAGCAGCACCATCTCAACTTATAGTCTTGTAAGTCCCTTGATTTTGTATGTGTGTAAGATATATGACCGGTGTGAATCTCGTGTAGCACGAATTCAAAATGAGTCATTCTTGCGTACTCCTTAATTAAAAAGTGTCGTTTTGAGAGACAAGCATGAGGGTTCTTGACGGATTTTTAATAGACTTCGAGTTTGCGTACTTAATGTGAAGTCCTCTTGAGTTCATGAGTCGAGCCTTGAAATTGTCTTAGGGACGCGAATTTCTGATTCCATATTCTTGAGTCTACGACCTTTGAAATTTACACGCCTGCACACAATTGTTAGTGATAATAACGTAAATAAAAAAGGTCAAACAACGTGGGAGATGCACAAAAGGAGGCGAGATCTTATGGGCAAAAATTAGGGTGCAACAGTTGGTCATGGATCTTGGTTGACGACCCACCTTCAACTTTTTAGATGGTCATCATCTCGACAATTTTCCTTTTGAGAGTTCCTTCGTAAGGGAGATTTGCCCAAGGAGTGTCGTCGGCAACGTCAATAATATATGGGTGTTTTCCCTTACTAGTTTCTCTTTTTCACTACTAGGATCAGTTTCATAAACCATTGTAGGGGACTTGGTGTTTAGAGACTCTTATCAGTCTCGCTTGATGCCCTTGACATACTTGGACAACCAGCCTTCTTAATCAGTGTTTCAATCGCATCCTTAAGTTGGAAGAAACCGTTCATGTAAGGTTGTGCCCTCGGCAGAAGTGGTAGTACTTTAATTTATCTGTCTGGGCAGACTCTGAGACAGAGAAAGGAGGTTGGATTCTTATTTTTTGGAAATAAATGTTTATGTATTCTTGGTAAATCTTATCCTAGGAAGTATTCAAAGGTGTGTACTTGTTGTACCGACTATACATCCCCCTATCAGCATCTTCTTTCTGCCGAAGAGACTCCTTCTCAGACGGGTGGTTAGAGCTTGTGTCGATGACCAAGGCTAGGTTATCGAAGGAATCTATCTTCTATCACCTTGGAGTTCTGTTAATTAATAGTGTATAGATACAAATGAGTAACTCATTCACACCTTGAAAGCCTAGGTTTTCTTCAAGAATGTTGAAACTGTGTAACACCTCAGGTTGCTCAATAAGAAGAGGAGTTAGAACTCCAAGTTGTGGTACTTGGATAATCCTTGTTCTCGGAAGAGGAAGGATTAGGTCTAGACATGGAGGAACGTCAATGTCGAGATTCATTTTTCCAAAAGGAGGATGATTTATGTTTCATTGATTGACAGTTGTCTATAATGCATAAGAAATAGCTAAAGTGGCTTCACGTGCGGTGGAGGATTGAACAACTATAGATCCAGCCATTTCCAAGGATTGAAGAGAACAAAGATATGGAAATCCAAAGATATGAGGAATCAGTGAATAGTAATTGATGTAGAGTTTGAATTGATCGAACATAATTGAGTTGTATGATCAATTTGTTAGATCTCCGTTTAGAGGTTGAAAAGAACTTTAAATTGGAGAACTTAATGCAGAGATAGAAAGTCGTAGAAAACATAGGGATAAAGATTCCTTTCACATAGATGGTGTCGTTGTTTAGTTCTAAAACAAGAAATAGAGAAAGATGTAAAAGTTATGGCGGAATATAATTGCTGATACGACGGAGAGGGGATGTACCTGTAAGGTTAACACTCAGATGCTCAAATCAGTATATGAAGTATTTGAGAGTATTCTAATTTTTTTTTGAAACTTGTTACCTGATTTAGCGCCATTTTTTATATATTGGTGAGAGAAATAAAGGCATCACTATCTTTTAGTTGTGGAATGTTAAGGACCGTTTAAGGAATCTGAGGCATAAATATCTTGAAGAAAGATATAGAATAATCTTATGGTAAGGAGAAAATTCTAGAAAAATAACCGCGTAGTCAGACATAAGGCTTTAACTTGGAATGAGCTGTCTTAAGGTGGTCGGTCCAAGATGAATATGACCAACCCATAAAAAATATATATACACACACACACACACGGTACCTCCCAGTAAGGTTGTAGCTTTCCCTGTTTGGTAGACAATGCTTCTTGTCCTAGCAATAAATTGCCATCTTTCTTCTCTCTTTAAACTACCATGGAGTTATATCTTTTGGCTTCTCTTTGTTTAGTGGCGAACTCTCATGTGTGGGAGACATCTCTTGTTTCTTCAATTAGGTCAGCGACACATCTTAACCCAGATTCGTTTTATTCTTTATTGAACTAGCAGTGTCACCATGATGGAATTTCAATTTTGATTGGCAGCATGGTGTTCGTCCCATACACTTGCTTAAAGGGGATTTCCCTAGTGGTGGAGTAAATGGTAGTATGATATCACTATAGCACTTCATGAAATTTCTCAACCCATAATCCTTTGGTGTCTTTCAGCTTCTTCTTGATCTCCTTCAATATCACTTTATTTTTCGATTATGCTTGTCCATTCTCTTTTGAGTGAACGACTGGTATGAACTTGGTTTGTACTCCCATGGCCTTTCAAAATTGATCAGATTAGTACAAGCCAACTGAGTTTCATTTTCTAAGTTGATAATTCCTAGTAAATCAAACCCACACATAATCTCTTGCTAATAAAAGCGGGGAACTCTTTATATCATAATCTTGGACACAACTTTTGTCTCTATCCACTTGTGAAATAGTCCACTCCCATGATCACAAACTTTATTTGGTCAGGAGCTATGGGGAAGGGTCCTAGAATGTCAACGCCCAAATAATAAAATGACCAAGGTATTGTCATATAGTTGAGGAGTTCAGTTAGCGCATAGTGTAGAATAATATATCCGTGAAATTTGTCACATATCTTGTGGAAAGCCATGTTGTCTCTCATTAATAAAGGATAGTAATAAACTTCTCTTAACAGTTTGTGGGCTAAGGCTCACTTTCTTATATGGTTGCCATAAGCCCCTTGATGAACTTCAGCTAAGACCATGGAAATTCTGTGTTCCCCCACACATCTTAACAAAGGAATATATCTTACCATTTTGTAGATATTCCTTAACATAAGAATGTACTTTTCTACACGCTTGTGGATTTTCTGTTCTTCTAACTCATCTTGTGGTAAGTTGCATGACTTTAGATAATGCATTATAGGCGTTATCCAACCTCCAATCATGGAAATATCGATAGAATTTACCTCTACCACATCTATGATAGGGGTGGAGAGTGCTTATTTTATTATAGTATGGTTGAAACCGACTTTCTTCAAACTAGCTCGCTTTGATAACAGGTTTACCCATAATTTTGTTCTCTAGGCACATGCATTATCTCAAACGTTTTGAAACACTAATACAAGTCACTTACCTTCTGGATATATTTGATAAGATATGGTTCCTTTTCCTGGTACTTTCCAACGACTTGCTTTTCCACCATCTAAGAGTCGTTATTGGCCTTTAGAGTCAATGCGCCTACCTTTAGGGTGAGGGACATGTTGACGATTAGAGATTTGTGCTCAACCTGATTATTTATAGCCCTAAATTCAAACTTTAATGAATGCTCTATCAATAGGTTGTATGTTCCTTCTAGCATTATCCTAAAGCCTCTTTCTTTAAGATTGGGGGCTTTGCCAACCAAAAGGATCCATAACATGCAATTTAATGTTTCCTCTGGGAATGTATTGGAAGCCGTATTTAGACAACTCGACTTCCCAATATACCATTCTTCCATCCAGAACAAGCTTTTTGAGGACCTGACGTATGGGATAATCTGTTTTTACCAATATATGATGTCCTTAAAAACAAGGCCTAAGCTTTCTTAAGGTCACCACTACCGCCAGTGTGAACTTTTCTATCTTCTAATAATAAGCCTCAGTGCCCCTGAACATTTTGCTCAAGAAATAGATAGGTTATTCCAGTTTATCTGTTTCTTGGACAAGTATTAAGCTTAATGACTGGCTAGTAACAGACAAGTAGAGATATAAACCTGAAAATGTGGTGATGTTAGGAACACCATTGAGTTTGAGAACGTCTACTCGAATTAATTCTTCCATTCAAAC
The DNA here is from genome assembly GCA_963859935.3 of Lathyrus sativus. Lineage (NCBI taxonomy): Eukaryota > Viridiplantae > Streptophyta > Magnoliopsida > Fabales > Fabaceae > Lathyrus > Lathyrus sativus. The sequence continues at coordinate 604,430,409 of OZ012738.1, forward strand.
CTATCCTTTTTCTTTATTGTGACGAAGAAATTGGAAGCCTTGTCAGCTGCAAAAGAGAAAACAAAAAAGGGAAGCTAATCGTCTGATTATTTTCTAAAATTCCTTGATATTAGAAAGGCTTATCATGTCCAGGATATCTTGGAATTTATTTGAGTTCACCTCTAGACCTCTTTTAGTAAGTATGAAACCCAAGAATTTCCTTGCTTGTACGCGAAATGAGCACTTTGCCGGATTCAGACACATCCTCACGAATCTCAATATATCTTTTAAGTTTACTGCATGTCTCTACCCTTCTGATGTCTTCATGATCATTTCATCAATGTAAACCTCCAAGGTGCCCTATTTTCTTTGAGAATACTGCACCCATGAGCCTCTGATAGGTGGCACCCGTGTTTTAAGCCCAAAAGGCACAACATTATAGTATTAATTGTCATGGTTTGAGATGAACTCCGTCTTGGGCGCATCTATGGCATCCATTTAAATATGGTTGTACCTTGAATAGGCATCCATGAAAACCAATGTTTTGTAACCTGAAGATCAGTCAATCAGGAGATCAATATTAGGGAGTGGATATGGATCTTTGGGGTATGTAGCATTGAGGTTGATGAAATCAACACACATACGCCACTTATAAGGTTATGAACTTCTATATCAATGGTTTTTCTTTTCTCCTTGCCAACCTTATGCTTTCTTTGAGACATTGGCTTAATTGAGGGGTTTATGGAAAGGCTTCGACATGCCACTTTGGTATTTATATTAGGCATATATCAGGGCACCCGAGAGAATATGTTGATTTTCTTCCTGAGTATGGCGATCAATTCTTCTTTTTCGAATTCAGTCAATAAGGTACCCATCTTAGTGACTTGGTGGTGCATAGGCCCAATCCGGACTTCTTTCAAATCTTATGTTGGGGTAAGCCTTTCACTTTATACCCCCAACCTTGGGTCATATCTTACTATATCAAAGTCATCCATTTTAGAATAAGGGATGGCACCCAGAGTGAGGGGTTCCCTCATTAACTCTAGATTAATTAGGTAACATTATTAGGAGATCGCTCCAAAGAAGAATAAGAAGAATAAGAATAATAATAATAATAATAATAATAATAATAATAATAATAATAATAATAATAATAATAATAATAATAATAAGAAGAAGAAGAAGAAGAAGAAGAAGAAGAAGAAGAAGAAGAAAAAGAAGAAGATACAACAGTTTATTTTAGCTAAGTGACTTCAAACAAAAGATAGGGGTGAATTGTGATATAAAAGTGCTTTTGTATTTTAAAAATAAAAAAAAAATTTAAGTTGATTTTAAGAAGTTGGGTAGAAGATGAAAAATGTACAAGAAAATAAAGATAGAAAAGTTAATAGATAAAAGATCATAAAATAACACATCATATTTTATCCTAGTTCGGCCCAAAACCATAAGGCTTATATCCAGTCTTTAAGGATTGACCCTTTAGATTTCCACTATCATGGAAATTTTACAAGAGGGTCAACTCACAACCTTTTTACCCCCCAAATTTTATCTCGAACTCAGCTTGCAAACTTTATATCAAAATATATGAGTCAAGAGAACAACCCTTTCTTGATTATAGTTACATATTAGCAGTAGATTACATAATATAAATCTATTGAAATTTGAGCTCTCACAACTCTAAAATATATTTAATTGAATATGAAATTGAAAGGAGTAAGAAAATTAGTAGAAGAGAGCTTATTTTTAACATTTCTTGTGTGCTTTCAAATGATCACAAGTCCTTATTTTATAGAAAAAAATTGGAAAAGAAAGGAAAAAGTTTTGGGTTTGATCCACACCATAATTAATTAGGTTGCAACCATAATCGATTATGACATAGAAAAATAGGAAATATTTTGTTGAATATAGGCCATAATCAACTAGAAGGTTTTTTTAACTGATTATTGTGTGAGAGCTTCCTATAATCAATTACCCAAGTTTCAAATTTGATTTAGGAGCAAAAAATTTGCGGTATAATCGAATAACAAGTGTCATACCCCAAATTTTCCCCACTCTTTTTTAATGTTTTTTTTCTTTTCTGCCTCATGCTTAAATCATCTGCATGCATGGTTTTCGAGTTATCCAATTAGGTCATTCATTTTGGTGTTTCACTCATCGAATAACAAGTGTCATACCCCAAATTTGCCCCACTCTTTTTTAATGTTTTTTTTCTTTTTTGCCTTATGCTTAAATCATCTGCATGCATGGTTTTCGAGTTATCCAATTAGGTCATTCATTTTGGTGTTTCACTCATCGCATGATTCGTCAGTGGTCTAAAGGTTTGGTAATAATTGATTTAATCAGTTTAAGGGAATCTTTGAGGCGGATATTATTTGGTGGTTATTCGGGTTTATTTCCCATATTATCTGTGGTGCAGATCATCTCTTTAATTGAGATTCATGGTTAGCAGGGGGATTGGAATGATTGCTACTTAATTCAGAAGATTGTTTGAATTGAAAGAAAATGGAAAAGTTTGAGTAAAAAAGAAGATTTCATTCATTTATAGGAAATTCATGGTACAATATATTGCTTGAGATACAAATCAAAAGAATGGATTACAAGGAAAGAGGGTAAAAAAACTACATCTTTTAGGTTAAGTTGCCTTTTTGGTCAAACAATTGACTTTTTGAATTGTTGACTTTTAATCAACTGTTGACCATTGACTCGATTTTGACTCCTGAATTTTCCTAGACCTATTCTACAAACATTTGACCAAAGGATTTATCATTACTCATCCAAAAAAATTATTCAATGATTATGTTACAAATGTTAATTTCCAATAACCCAAGATTTCATCTTTCATCAAGCTCCATTCTCATGGCTTTTTCTTCATTCTCCGATGTTCCATCAAACTCATTCTTCCGCCACAATGCTCACTTTTCTACAAGAAAGAAGATACACCAATTTAAATATTCATATCATGGATTAAAATCATCAAACTACTACGAAAAGTCATGAAATTTTTTTTTGCACTTCTTCACAAATATTATGCATTATTCATTAAATTCAATACCTGTTTTTTCAACACTTTTCAACATTGATTCATGCCCAAAAAGTCATAATTTGATCCATAATTTTACACCATTCAATATTTCACTTTTTTAACATAACATCACTTCTTAAAATCACTTAAAGTCATGGGATAATTCACCAAAAACTCATGAAAAAAGTGGCAAAAAATCAAAGGCAAAAGCATTCAAAAATTCCAAGTTTCATATAATCACCAATGACCTTTCATCTTATATCCGAACTTGGTACTTCTTCAAAATTCCAACACTTCTACCTCTAACTACCCCATTCCTCACAAAACCCTCAATCACTTCATTACCCTTAAACTACCTAGGCCAAATCAAAGCTTAACTAACTACTAACTTCCAAACTAACACAAACGCTAACCAACTCTCACTAAACAAACACAAATATAAACTATCATTTTGGGGAGAATTCTCAACCCTTGATAAGACTCTCCCTATGATCACTATCCCGGGGCTAGAATCATTTCATCTCTAATCACCATCTCCCTTTAAAAAACTATAAAAGCCTAAAATTTTCATCATTCTTGAAGCATGAATTGATGGAGTTTCATGTTAATTTATTATGTCAAAATTCCTAACCATCACCTAAAAGCTCATAAACCAAGTCGATGGAGTTTCATCACTTGAAACTTCATTCAATTGAGCATAAACTCTCCACCATTTTCCATCACTTTTACCATCATTCATCTTCTTCCTAATGCCTCCATAATCATTTATTCACACAAAAAAACCATGAATTCATAGTAAAATTATTATGTCAAAATCCCTCACTATCACCAAAAGCTCATAAACCAAGTTGATGGAGTTTCATCACCTAAAACTCCATTCAATTGAGCATAAACTTTCCACCATTTTACATCACTTTTAAAATCATTAATCTTCTTCCTCATGCTTCCATAATCATTTATTCACACAAAAAAACATGAATTCATAGTAAAGTTATTATGTCAAAATCTCTCACAATCACTAAAAGCTCATAAACCAAGTTGATGGAGTTTCATCACTTGAAACTCCACTCAATTGAGAATAAACTCCTACAATTTTCCATAACAATATTCATTCTAAACTCATCTAAAATGAAATGTTTCCATCACCATTCATAAAATTTAGCATTATTTGTATCAAGAATTCAAGGGCTTCGATCAACCATTCATCAAGGATTCAACCTTTCTATTATATATTTATCAACCAAAAATTCATCAACATATTCATCATCTAGAGTTTAATTCAACAAAGTTTCAAGCCTTATCAATATTCAACAGTTTCATTCTTTTGCATTATGTTGAATCAACATCACCTTCATCTATGTCTTTCGACAATTGTATTCTGGGCTCGGCTGGAGTCGAAGTTGGGTTGTAATCTTGCATATCAAATCTCTTGAGTATTTTGCCTGCATATCTTCTTTGGTGCATCATCAAGCCTCTACTACTCTTGTAAAAATCAATACCAAGGAAGTATGAGATATTTCCCAAGTATAGCATTTCAAACTTCTCACTTAGGTCATGTTTGAAATCTTTGATCTCCTTCTTGCAGCTTTCTGTTATCAACAGGTCATCGACATAGAGAAATAGTATAAGTGTCGCACCTCGAAAAATTCATTCGAAAATACGACCCTCGCGCGAAAGGCGCGGAAATTGCGGTTCGACAGAGTCGCCACCGAACTTTATTTTTCCCGAAATAAACGGGAGAGGAAAATATCGAGAAAACCTCTTAAAAACGAAAGGATAGGAACAGGGCTGTCGCAACCAAGTTCCGGGTTCGGGAGTCGGTTACGTGAGGGGAAGGTATTAGCACCCCTCACGTCCGTCGTACTCGACGGGAACCTCTTAAGGCAATTGTGGGGAGTGCTGTTTAGGTTTATTTGTTTTCTTCTCGTTGGTAAAGGTAGAATTGGTAGGGTAAAAGGTTAAAGACGCAAAGGAGAGATGGGTGGTTAGAAGATAGGGTGCTCGCCAAGGATTGGGGCCCTTGTGCCTACGTATGCTCATTCGGACGAGAATGAGAAATCAGAGCGTCGTAGTTCGACTACGGGAAAGGATGGGGGAAAACGGAAGATGGATAGAAGTGTGCTCGCCAAGATCATCGCAATCTCGTGCCTACGTATCTTATATTCAAGAATGAATAAAGAATCAGAGCAGTCGTAGTTCGTGGTAACAACCACGAAAAGAAAAGGTTGAATGAGTTGAAAGTTTTGCGAAGGAGACGAAAGGATGACTGACAAGCAACCCAAAAGCGCGTCTCAAGAGCTTGTCACTCAAGAATCCAAGGAATGCGAGACTCCAAGAACTCAGTTCTTTCGGGAATTGACTGAATAAATTGAAGATAAAGAGTGGGATGTTTTGAAATCGAAAGAATGAACTAATAACAACTCGAGGGCGCGCCTCGAGAGTCACTCATTCAAATATTCAAAGAATGCTAGATTCTAAGAATATCTCTCTTTCGTAAGTTTTAAAAATGTTTGTGAAAGGATCGAATTGAAGAATGGCATGCGAGGCCAAAAGGAAGTTGTTTTGAACTGGCTCGACGACGTGTCGAAGATTTGATTGAAGATGGAACCGACTTGACGACGTGTCAAGTGTTAGGATTGTGAGAAACGATATTAGTCCCTGAGGGTGCTCCTAATATCGAGACCACGAGGAATTGTGAATGTGTGTGCGAAGTGTCAAAGGTTGCGAATGCATATGAGCACTCGTCTTAGGAGGATGTTTGAAAACGATTGAATTTGAAAAATAATCGAAAGGTTGAGTGAATAACAACTCAAAGGGCGTGCCTCGAGAATTATTCACTTCGAAAATTCAAGGAATGCTAGATTCCAAGAATCTCCTTCTTTCGGAGTTTTAATCGAGAAAAATATTTTAAAAATAATTTGAAGCGAAATGGGGTATGAAAATAATTTGTGAACGTGTGAGAAGTGAGAACGCAAGATTGGATTTGAAAATAATGATTATTTAATAAATGGGACGTCGGCCCCACAACTAAATAATCGGGGTATTACCGAAATGCTAGATTTCAATAACACCATTTTTATTTGAAAAATATTTGGATAAACAGCGGAAATATTACACAGAATACTAGATTCCTATAATATTTTTGTGTCTGAATCGCGTACTAAACGAATAGTTGAATGACATATTATTTAAGGTGTACACCCCAATAATGTTTGTCTAAAAATTCAAGAAGTGCTAGACTTCAAGAATTCACCACTTGATAATTTTATTAGAAAAATATTTTGATGTTAAAAAAAACAAATTGAATTAAGATATTTAAAATTTTAATTAAGACTAGAGAAATTTGACATTAGTAAAAAAAAGTCTAATTAACTATAAATTATGTGTGTCCTTAAATATGCATACATGAAAAATTGATGAGAAAAAAACTATCTAAATTGAAACCGTTCAATATTTATTAAACAAAACCATTTACAAAATGGATTGATAATCATCACAAAAAACAAATTATCAATTTATTCTAACTACACATGTTTATATATGTATATCTACATGACGAAAAAAACTTGTGTCACAATGCCATCAAATGGCTTATACGACCAAAACATACTTATTAACAACCATTTTCTTGCATTTAAACAAGTCATAATGCATGTTAATTCTAAACATAGAAAAATAATCATAATATAATTCTCTTATACACCAATAATAAAATCATGTAATAATAGTAAAGAAATATCTACCAAAATAAAAGAAATATTCCACTTATTGAGATAACTATCTCACACCTACAGTAAGAGCGTCAATAATATTCAGAAACAGAACCAAATTAGTAATAGCATTTCAATACTGCACACGGGTAAGATTTTTTTATGCACATCATATCCGACCCCGCATCACATAAGCACACTGTATTTGAAATGTAACAAAAATAAATTGATACAGAAATGCCACAAGTAATTCTATCATATAAAGGCTATTGAGTAGTCCCCACAACGACGTACACGACACATAAAATAAAATGAAATTGCAATATTACTGACTGCTGTTATTGAAATGAGAACATTGTTATGACGCTGTTTGATGCAAGATCTTGCAATGAAAACATGGCATAATTGAAGTTGGTTTCCATTAATATATGCAAAACATGATTGACCCAACAACATATATATAAAGTGATACCAGTACCTCAATGAGATAAACACAATGCTGTTGCAGACAAGAAGAAAACCAGGACATACATATTTCTCCACAGCCAACGCCGAGTCCTTGTCATTGAAAACAGAAACACACCTTTAATCCGCAGATTTAGAGTCCGTGTTGTTGTGATATTTGAACTGCGACGAAGGGGACGCGGTGGTTTTGTTGTGGTATTTGAATTGAAGTTCGGCGACGCACCAAGAACATATTCCAATCCAGATCTTATCTTGAATGCATAGCCTTCACACCTGCATAATAACCCAATCACAGACAAAGACAGAACTTCTCGCGAAACTGTGATTTGCGGTGTTTGGTCCATATTTGCAACCTATACTCCTTGCATTCTTTTCCATCCCCCAAAAGCTTGTCACCGTTTTGTCTCAAAACGTGACTACAATGCGACGAGGATGGTCGAAAGTTGAGTTAAAGTCGTGCTGCCTTACGATCATCGAAACTTCGTGCTGGAGCTATTGTGATACAACTGCTTTGCCTCTATATCGATGGACCTGCTGTTGTATGCCACTCGACCTCATATTGCTATTGCGCAATTTGAATTCGGCAACTCCATAACCTACACAAAAATCCACAGTCCAAATAGAAATAGAAAACAAAATTAGTAAGAATGAAATCTTATGTAAACAGAATTTGAATTGAAGATGCCACTGTGATATGAGAGCAAAACAGAACATCGTCTTCTTCGGCATTGTACACAATGGTTGTGACCACTTGGGGTGCTAACTTCTCTTGTAAATACGAGCCGCTGACTTGAATCCAATTGTACTTCTAGCTGCAAACATAAGGGCACCCAACGAAGTGGTAGCGCAGACGAAACTGGTTTAACTTTACGATCGCTTATAACCATTCTCGCTCATCTCCATCAGAATTGCTTGAGGAGATCTCTTCAGCTTGCAAATTGTTTATCTTCAACCCTGTAGTTAACAACAGTCCTTGGCTTCTCAGCTGAAAACACACCGAAATGTACTCGAATTGCTGCTGGAATCGAAGTTCAATGACGCACTTAAGCCGTATTCAGATTCCAACTCAAATCTGTAAACTAAAATCCACAATATGCAGCAATGCAAGTCGAAAAGAAACATTAGCAATACAACCACCCAGTTTTAAAAAAAAAACCTCCTAACAGACAGCACAAATAAATCCTGTGGCAGTAAATTTGTCAGTGACAGAAATTAACAACTTGGGAAACAAAAAGTGTGAAGAAAAACATCGTAGACATTGGTCGGAAGGGCATGTCGCTGCGGACTCGACGATGTTGCTATTGAACAATGGGAGATGCTGCTGAAAGTTTTCACTCATCTTCCTTTTCGGCAAAGTCGCAACCTTGAGCCGAGGCTACCGCCATAACTCGAGACCTGTCCTCATCCAAATCGAGTGACTGTTATCCACCGCCATTGAGTCCAGGGATTTGTTGCTACCACTCAACAGGGTTGCGACCTACTCAGAAACCAACAACAGACAACACAATCTATACTGCAATATCCATAAAAAAGAACATAATAACAGTGCAAAGCCGTTGAATACACATTTAAACAAAATCCCACAATCGAGACAAAACCACACAAAAGCATTGCCGCTTCCCAGTAAACAAGGCACTGCTGCAAATATTTAGCGAAAGCTTGCTGTCGTGGGGATGTCTCGGAGCTGCGACTAGTTCACTGTGAAGACGAGATGGGAGCTCTTCGATACGAAAACACGGCACTCTCGAGTCTGAATCTCGGATTCAGCCTTAAATCTGCATAACAAGTCAGTTGCAAACACAAACCAACTCGTGTGACATTAACAGATTCCAAACCATCAAAACAAAAACAATATTATCTTGCATCACACCTTAGGCCAACCACAACAGTACTATCTTACAAACCTTTGATGAAAAACGAAAGAATATTTTACATAATATGTTGCAGAGTTTGTACAGAAAATTAAGGTAGAGTTGAAACAATGGTTCTGCACTCAAAATCCTCTGGTTTAAACTTGAACATCAACAGGATGAATAATATTGAGATATGCAGAATAATCACAGAAGGTTCGACCGAATGAAATCCAGAAAAAAATAACTAATTCACCATTCCTTAAATCAACAGCCAACGAAATATCAAACGAAACCTTTTATTAACTTGGACAAGTTTGAAACAAGGAACCTCAGTTTGACATTATCGTGCTATTCTCAGAACAAAAACCGAAGGTGTGAACTCAACAATACCAAGATTAACAAACCAATTCCTTTAGTATTTACATGATTTGTATTTATATATAACATAACATGATAACGTGAACTCTTCACAATCAACCAGCAGAGAGACAACACAAACTTTATTCATGAATGGGATATGAAATGAAAGCACAAAAAAAAATATGATTTTAATATCCCCAAACAGAGGTAAAAACGCAAGCAACTACACCAATCGAAAAACTATCAACCACAAAAGAAGCCATTGAAACACGAGAAATACGGGAATTGTGCCAATGTACTTACGACGCAGAAAAGTCGTTGGCGTCGGCAAAGTGAATTGCGGCGGAGACAGACACCTTCGTCGCACAGCTTTCTTCAACCTAGAGCATCAGCGGTAGGGGCGAGTGCTGATTTCCTGTGAGATTTGGCAGAATAACATGGTTTTCGACGTTGTCGCGACCTCCACCGAGAAATCTGAACCGATGGTGAAAGGATTTTCTCGGTATTTTAAAAGGGGGTTTTGTGGGTTGATAAAGATCGATTAATGAGAGGAAAACAAGGGGAAGAGTGGAGAATTGATGATGGAGAAGGTTCGGGAATGACGGCGTTTGCGAGAATTGGGGAAAAATGATGAACAGGGTATTGGGGTTTTCGGAAGAATGACGAACAGTGAATTAGGGTTCCATTTGGGGCGGCCGTTTTTTAGGTCTAATGAACAGTAAATGCCCTTCTTTCTTAGGGTTTCCAATAAGATTGTCCTCCTTTTTAAGGACCCCCTCCTCAGCAAACCTAACGGGCTGTATGGGCCTCCCACCATTGGGCCACCCTTCACTCCCAACTTGTTTCTTTTTCAGCAATTTAGTTAATTAGTTAATAATAAACAAAGATTAATAATGCAAATTAATAATTAAAATACTAACTAACATAATTAAGTAAGAAAAGAATATTAACAAAACACATAAATAAATATTAACAAATGAATAGATTAATTTAAATTAAATTAATAACTATTTTTTATATAAAAAAAATGAAAATTAAATATATATATATATATATACATATATATATATATATATATATATATATATATATATATATATATATATATATATATATATATATATATATATATATATATATATATATATATATATATATATATATATATATATATATATATATATAAAGATATGAATATATGTAAAACAAAAAAAAAGATATTTACAAATAAAAGAAATATATATGTCCATAAAATATTGGTATTAATAATACCTCCTTTTTTCTTAAAAAAGAAAAGGGTTTATGAAATTAAGAACAGAAATAAAATACACAAAAAATGTCCTTTTAGGCCACATGTCACATTTTGATTGGTCAAAAGATAAATTTTTGAAAAATCGACCAATTGCGAGATGACACGTGTCTAAATGGCACGGAACAAAAAAATGCGAAAATAATTACAAAAGGGTAGGACAAATTTAGGGTATGACAGATGCCCCTATCTAATAGGCTTAAACCTAGGAGGATGAATTGCATTGGCGTTCACATCCCTGAGGTAGAAGTCTATTAGATATAAAAAGACCCTGAATTTGTCCGGATGAAAGTGAGATGCTAGAGAGTTGACAATGCTGGATGATGTAAACCTCTGAGTAAGCTGTAAATGACTGGCAAAAAGGTCATCATCACCAAAATGATGATGGAAAGAAAAGAACACGGCTACTACCACCAAAAGGGCGGTAGAGCAAACACAAACACACATCGCACAGTCTATCATTAATGACCATGATAGACTCCCCCACCAAAAGGATGACGGAGTGGAACACAACGCAAATCGCGCAATCTATCATTAACGACCATGATAGACCCCCCGCCAAAAGGATGACAGAGCGAAACACAAATAAACGATCGCACAATCTGACATCGACGAAATGTCAGACCCACCACCAAAAGGATGAGGGAGCGAAACTCACACCAAAACATCGCACAATCTGACATCGACGAAATGTCAGACCCACCACCAAAAGGATGATAGAGCGAAAACACAAATAAAACATCGCGCAATCTGATACCGACGAAGTATCAGACCTACCACCAAAAGGATGATAGAGCGAAAATACAAACAAAACATCGCGCAATCTGATACCGACGAAGTATCAGACCTACCACCAAAAGGATGATAGAGCGAAAACATAAAAGAAAACATCGCACAATCTGATACCGACGAAGTACCAGACCTACCACCAAAAGAATGGTAGAGCGAAAACATAAAAGAAAACATCGCACAATCTGATACCGACGAAGTACCAGACCTACCACCAAAAGGATAGTAGAGCGAAAACACAAACAAAGCATCGCGCAATCTGATACCGACGAAGTATCAGACCTACCACCAAAAGGATGGTAGAGCGAAAAACATAAAAGAAAACATCGCGCAAACTGATACCGACGAAGTACCAGACCTACCACCAAAAGGATGGTAGAGCGAAAACACAAAATAAAACATCGCGCAATCTGATACCGACGAAGTATCAGACCTACCACCAAAAGGATGGTAGAGCGAAACACAACACACAGGTCGCTATCACCAAAAGGATGATAGAACAACACAGATTTGAAGTTTACCAACACCAAAAGGATGCAGGCTAGGTTGAACTGACGAAGTTCGACTATCACCAAAAGGATGATAGTAAGGCAATTGACAACGGTCACGCTTGCTGGGTACAACTTATTGGGGAACCCCTGAGAGGAAGATTGAATTTGAAATGAGTTGACGGGGTATGCCCACCGTCTTTGCTTGGAAATCATAATTTGCTGAAATGATTTCATGGTTACGCCCATGAATTCTGAAGAGGATGCCCCTGACTGGGCTGAATTTGTCTTGATGTCTTGTCTTGCTCAACAAAAGGTTGAACAACTTCATGATGAACGCTGACGGACTTGCTGAAGATGCCCTTGCTCGGGTTGGATCTTGCACTGAACTTCTTGGATTTGCTCAACAAAAGTTTGAACAGCTTAGTGGGAATGCCCACGGTCTTGAAAGGTATGCCCCAGACTGGGCTGAATGTTGATTTGCGTATCTGATCAACCACGAGGTTGACATACGTCATGGGAGACGCCCATGGTATTGAAGAAGATGCCCCTGACTGGGCTGAATCTGGCTTTGAATGTCTTTGAATTTTTGGGAGAAACACCCAATTGCGGAAAATTGCCCCTGCCTGGGCTGGTGATTGCTTTGAAGTTCTTGAGAATCGTGGGACAAACCCACCATCTTGCGGAAGATCCCCCTGACTGGGCTACCAATTGTCTTGGAAATCCTCGGGATTGATCCTGGACCTTGACTTGCATATATGAATGCTGGATGATATGATGTTCCATATGAGTGGACGTGCAAATGCAAATGCTGACGTATGGAGATGCAAGAATTGGGGAAGTATGATATGTTTATGCAAGATGATGTAAAATGCTCATGAATGCAATGCGTATGATGCAGACAGGTGTTTGGAAATGCAAGTGGAGACGCTAGCGTGGTGGACTTTGAGTAGTTGCCAATGCAGATTGGACTTCGGGTGGTGGGAGGGATTGACTTCCTCGACACGCAGTTTGTTGAAGACGTCACGATTGAAGCAGAAGATGATGCTCTGGATGCCCCAAGTCTGGGTACTTGGTGATTTGTTGTCAATTTCCTTCAGAGAAGGTTGCAACTCTGCTTGTTGGTCAGGACGACCTGGTCTTGCCCCAGTCTGAACGTGGTAATGGCCTGCCCCTGCTTGAGCTGTTGAATGATTTGCTCCAGCCGGTGGGTTTTGAAATAATCTTGCTTCGTGTACGCCACTGAAAGTCAAGTTCCTCCTCGGTTGGACCTTGTTGAGATGTCCTTGAATACCTAGCACTGATTTGCAGTTAGAATTGTACATTCATAAATGGTAATAATTAATGCAAAGTTCGATGCAAGTTTGAAAAAGTATTGTTTATTTGGAAGTGTCGTGTTAGTGAGACAAATGGACTGCTAGCCCAAACATTGTGATAATTGATTGGTGCGAAAAATATATCAAGAGAAGTGACACCAATATTGATGATTAGAAATCATGTGAGGAGTCAGGTTTCGCAACCTTGCAATAGTATGCTTTCAGAATAAACCTCGCCTCAATTAGGTCTTTCAAGGGTTGTAACGTGGTCTGGTTCACGGTTATGAAAAAAAGGTTATTAGGCTCAAAGTGTGATTTGTACCCACCCCTTCTTCGTAATGATCTCCAGTCCTACGCTCAGTTAATTCTGCACTTGCTGTGACGGTGTAGGCTTGAAGGTTCAAGGTTTACTCGACGCGGCAATCACATTATTTTGGCTCTGATGAATGTCAGTGTCCCTTTGATTTGGGTGGCCACTGAGTTTTATTTTGTTTTTGTTGAGGGTTTCGGGGTCCTCTTTTGTTTTGTTTTTGATCCCTAACTTTTGCATGGATTGACTTCGTTTGTCAGATCCATCGGGATTGCCTTGATTTTGCCTAAGTCCCCTCTAAGGTGTCTGACTTAGCAGGCTTTTGATTTTTTTGATTTTGTTGGGACTGCCATAGCATGGGTCTTTGATGAACCACCGTCTTCGGGATTTTGCGGAGTTGAATTAACTGAACACTACCCTGCCCCAGGTTGAGTGTAAAGGTTTGAATATCCGAAGGAAACTGCTACTTCTAGGCTCGAAGTGGTTTACTAGGGATTAACTCCTTATATCTCCGGTGTTTGGGGAATTGAAGCAATGCCTGTACATCATTGACGAGATTCTATCTGAAAGCATACCGTTTGCAATTATGGGTATCTCGTTTTCATCATCCTCCCTCAAATCATGCTAAACAACAGTGAGTGGAGTAAATAAGTGTGTCGGTGATAAGTGAAAAATGAGTGAATACGGCATAACTAATTCAAAACATGCATAAACGATACATTAATGAAAACCAAATACGAATGGCAATTGTTCAAAGTATACAATACTTAAATAAACAAAGACAAAACATAAGAAACTGCGAATAATGAAATGGCAGCATGACGGCCTTCTTCAGAGAATGGACTTGACTGGAATCAATCTGCCGTTGGCGCTAGTTGACTGGTGGCATCGGATTGTTGATGACGTTTGGAGATTTCCCATTGAAGTTGATAGCATCCCTGTCGATCATGTCTTGAATTATGTGCTTGAAAGCCCTGCAATCCTCAATGGTGTGACCTGGAGCGCCCTTATGAAATTCACAATGAGCATTTGCATCATAGTCGGCAGGAATGACAGTTGGGGGAGCCAAGTCTCTTGGAACAATAGCCTTCTTCTCCATCAACTGAGCAAAGATTTTGGCATATGACATTGGTAGACGATCAAAGACTCTATCTGGTCTCCATGTTCTCTGCGGACGCTGTGGACGAGCACCTTGTCGTTGCTGAGTAGCTTGCATCTGCTGTTGCTGAGGAGGATACTGATATCCTTGTTGGTTGTAGGCATGTTGCTGAGGAGCCTGTTGCCTGGGCATCTGAGCTTGCGCTGCATGAACAGCTGGCTGATAAGGCATTGGAGTATATTGCGCAGCAGCAACATATGGATACTGATAGTAGGGAACTTGGTAAGGCATAGGAGGAGCTTGTTGAGAAGCTTGCCCTTTCTGCACAAAGATGGCATTTGTTTCGCCCTCCTTCTTGTATCCATTAAAATGCCTCTTGGCATTAGCCTGGCTGTTAGAACCTCCTGGGATCTTCCCACTCTTCAGCCCTTCTTCAATTCTCTCACCGACGATCACCAAGTCAGAGAATCCAGCGGAGACGCTACCGATCAGCTTTTCGTAGTACTGGCCTTGCAAGGTACCCATGAAGATGTCAATCAATTCACGGTCGACAAGAGGTGGATGCACCCTTGCGGCCAGCTCTCTCCATCGTTGTGCGTACTCCTTGAAGGATTCGTTATCCTTCTGAGTCATACTCTGAAGCTGAGTACGGTTAGGAGCAAGGTCGGTGTTGTACTTGTACTGTTTGACAAACGCATCGGCTAGCTCGGCCCAGGTGCGCACACTATTACGTTCCAGCTGCATATACCATTCGAGTGACGCTCCAGACAAGCTGTCCTGGAAGCAATGGATCATGAGCTTCTCGTCTCTGGCATAGGCAACCATCTTGCGACAGTACATCTTCAGATGAATGTTTGGGCAGCTGAGACCTTTGTACTTTTAAAATTCGGGCACTTTGAACTTGGGAGGAATGACAACATCAGGCACCAAGCACAATTCCAAAGCACTGAAAGAATTTGAGTTATGCCCCTCCATGGCTCGGAGTTTCTCGGCTAAATCTCGGCACATCTTCATGGCTTCAGAATCCTGAGCAGCAACAGGACTGGCAATGGGGATAGCAGCATGATAGTTCTGAACGTCGTCATACTGATCCATCAGAGTATCTTCGACATGAGGAACCGGGATTTGCACAGCAGCAGGCTGGGCGTGCGGGATAACTCCAACGGTAACTCCAGGCGCTGGGATTGGTTGAGAAGTGTTTCCCTCGACTGCGTTGTTGAAGTTCAACGACATTCCCTGAGAATTTGGAATTGGAACCAAAGGGATGGCAGTAGACCCTTGTCCATTGACGACAGCGGCGGCTTCACGCTGTTCTTCTTCTCTCCTGGCTGTGAGGATGGCTTCGAGGATCTGGTCGATCTTTCCTCTCATAGAATCCAACTCTTCCCTGAAGGCAACTTGCTCCTGCTGAATCTGCTCCATCATACGTCTGGTATTGGCTCTAGTTGCGTACTGGTGTCGAGGAATCAGCTTGATTTACTGGAGAAGAAGGAACGGAGACATAAGATTCTGTTGAAGGACTAGAGATGCAAAATGCACAACATATGAAATGCAATGCAAATGATATACAAGATACAAGATCCAGGATCACAATCAAACAACTCCTGAAGCTGGTAACTGTAATAGATAAATAACCATAATTCCTGCTCAAAGAAAAGTTGACAGGTAAACCCTATATGGGAAGATCTAGACACTCTACCCATAAACCCACTCACGGGATGGTTTCTATGTTTGGTTCCCAGGATCACGGACACTAATCGTATTAGCGTCACGCAACAAGCTGGTTGTATTACGACGGTAATGACAATAAGGTCTCTCCTGAGCGGAGTCCTCATGCTAGGCGCACAAGGAGCGAGTCCTTGGAGACTAACACTACACGACCACCAATATCGGAACTGGTGCTAACAAAGGTTCCCAGAATCATGGACCCTTCATTAATCAAGTCGTGCAACAGGCTAGCTGTGTTACAACAAGATCTACGAATAGGTCTCCTCTGGAGGAGCTTTCATGCTAGGCCCACAAGGACCAAGTCCTCGGAGACTAACACTACTCGACTACCAATTCTAAACTATGTGTTCTCTCTGCTTTTACCAAAGCTTGGGCGTAGAGCCTTATTCATGATGCCATCCCAAAAACCAACAGGCCCAGATAACAAGCATAAATAAAATCTATAAGAGAACAAATACAAAAAGAAAACAAATAAAAAACAAACACTCCTCACAAACCAAAAGATAGGCTCGACTCTCTCTTTGCATGGAGCAAAACGTCCCCAGCAGAGTCGCCACCTGTCGCACCTCGAAAAATTCATTCGAAAATACGACCCTCGCGCGAAAGGCGCGGAAATTGCGGTTCGACAGAGTCGCCACCGAACTTTATTTTTCCCGAAATAAACGGAAGAGGAAAATATCGAGAAAACCTCTTAAAAACGAAAGGATAGGAACAGGGCTATCGCAACCAAGTTCCGGGTTCGGGAGTCGGTTACGTGAGGGGAAGGTATTAGCACCCCTCACGTCCGTCGTACTCGACGGGAACCTCTTAAGGCAATTGTGGGGAGTGCTGTTTAGGTTTATTTGTTTTCTTCTCGTTGGTAAAGGTAGAATTGGTAGGGTAAAAGGTTAAAGACGCAAAGGAGAGATGGGTGGTTAGAAGATAGGGTGCTCGCCAAGGATTGGGGCCCTTGTGCCTACGTATGCTCATTCGGACGAGAATGAGAAATCAGAGCGTCGTAGTTCGACTACGGGAAAGGATGGGGGAAAACGGAAGATGGATAGAAGTGTGCTCGCCAAGATCATCGCAATCTCGTGCCTACGTATCTTATATTCAAGAATGAATAAAGAATCAGAGCAGTCGTAGTTCGTGGTAACAACCACGAAAAGAAAAGGTTGAATGAGTTGAAAGTTTTGCGAAGGAGACGAAAGGATGACTGACAAGCAACCCAAAAGCGCGTCTCAAGAGCTTGTCACTCAAGAATCCAAGGAATGCGAGACTCCAAGAACTCAGTTCTTTCGGGAATTGACTGAATAAATTGAAGATAAAGAGTGGGATGTTTTGAAATCGAAAGAATGAACTAATAACAACTCGAGGGCGCGCCTCGAGAGTCACTCATTCAAATATTCAAAGAATTCTAGATTCTAAGAATATCTCTCTTTCGTAAGTTTTAAAAATGTTTGTGAAAGGATCGAATTGAAGAATGGCATGCGAGGCCAAAAGGAAGTTGTTTTGAACTGGCTCGACGACGTGTCGAAGATTTGATTGAAGATGGAACCGACTTGACGACGTGTCAAGTGTTAGGATTGTGAGAAACGATATTAGTCCCTGAGGGTGCTCCTAATATCGAGACCACGAGGAATTGTGAATGTGTGTGCGAAGTGTCAAAGGTTGCGAATGCATATGAGCACTCGTCTTAGGAGGATGTTTGAAAACGATTGAATTTGAAAAATAATCGAAAGGTTGAGTGAATAACAACTCAAAGGGCGTGCCTCGAGAATTATTCACTTCGAAAATTCAAGGAATGCTAGATTCCAAGAATCTCCTTCTTTCGGAGTTTTAATCGAGAAAAATATTTTAAAAATAATTTGAAGCGAAATGGGGTATGAAAATAATTTGTGAACGTGTGAGAAGTGAGAACGCAAGATTGGATTTGAAAATAATGATTATTTAATAAATGGGACGTCGGCCCCACAACTAAATAATCGGGGTATTACCGAAATGCTAGATTTCAATAACACCATTTTTATTTGAAAAATATTTGGATAAACAGCGGAAATATTACACAGAATACTAGATTCCTATAATATTTTTGTGTCTGAATCGCGTACTAAACGAATAGTTGAATGACATATTATTTAAGGTGTACACCCCAATAATGTTTGTCTAAAAATTTAAGAAGTGCTAGACTTCAAGAATTCACCACTTGATAATTTTATTAGAAAAATATTTTGATGTTAAAAAAAACAAATTGAATTAAGATATTTAAAATTTTAATTAAGACTAGAGAAATTTGACATTAGTAAAAAAAAGTCTAATTAACTATAAATTATGTGTGTCCTTAAATATGCATACATGAAAAATTGATGAGAAAAAAACTATCTAAATTGAAACCGTTCAATATTTATTAAACAAAACCATTTACAAAATGGATTGATAATCATCACAAAAAACAAATTATCAATTTATTCTAACTACACATGTTTATATATGTATATCTACATGACGAAAAAAACTTGTGTCACAATGCCATCAAATGGCTTATACGACCAAAACATACTTATTAACAACCATTTTCTTGCATTTAAACAAGTCATAATGCATGTTAATTCTAAACATAGAAAAATAATCATAATATAATTCTCTTATACACCAATAATAAAATCATGTAATAATAGTAAAGAAATATCTACCAAAATAAAAGAAATATTCCACTTATTGAGATAACTATCTCACACCTACAGTAAGAGCGTCAATAATATTCAGAAACAGAACCAAATTAGTAATAGCATTTCAATACTGCACACGGGTAAGATTTTTTTATGCACATCATATCCGACCCCGCATCACATAAGCACATTGTATTTGAAATGTAACAAAAATAAATTGATACAGAAATGCCACAAGTAATTCTATCATATAAAGGCTATTGAGTAGTCCCCACAACGACGTACACGACACATAAAATAAAATGAAATTGCAATATTACTGACTGCTGTTATTGAAATGAGAACATTGTTATGACGTTGTTTGATGCAAGATCTTGCAATGAAAACATGGCATAATTGAAGTTGGTTTCCATTAATATATGCAAAACATGATTGACCCAACAACATATATATAAAGTGATACCAGTACCTCAATGAGATAAACACAATGTTGTTGCAGACAAGAAGAAAACCAGGACATACATATTTCTCCACAGCCAACGCCGAGTCCTTGTCATTGAAAACAGAAACACACCTTTAATCCGCAGATTTAGAGTCCGTGTTGTTGTGATATTTGAACTGCGACGAAGGGGACGCGGTGGTTTTGTTGTGGTATTTGAATTGAAGTTCGGCGACGCACCAAGAACATATTCCAATCCAGATCTTATCTTGAATGCATAGCCTTCACACCTGCATAATAACCCAATCACAGACAAAGACAGAACTTCTCGCGAAACTGTGATTTGCGGTGTTTGGTCCATATTTGCAACCTATACTCCTTGCATTCTTTTCCATCCCCCAAAAGCTTGTCACCGTTTTGTCTCAAAACGTGACTACAATGCGACGAGGATGGTCGAAAGTTGAGTTAAAGTCGTGCTGCCTTACGATCATCGAAACTTCGTGCTGGAGCTATTGTGATACGACTGCTTTGCCTCTATATCGATGGACCTGCTGTTGTATGCCACTCGACCTCATATTGCTATTGCGCAATTTGAATTCGGCAACTCCATAACCTACACAAAAATCCACAGTCCAAATAGAAATAGAAAACAAAATTAGTAAGAATGAAATCTTATGTAAACAGAATTTGAATTGAAGATGCCACTGTGATATGAGAGCAAAACAGAACATCGTCTTCTTCGGCATTGTACACAATGGTTGTGACCACTTGGGGTGCTAACTTCTCTTGTAAATACGAGCCGCTGACTTGAATCCAATTGTACTTCTAGCTGCAAACATAAGGGCACCCAACGAAGTGGTAGCGCAGACGAAACTGGTTTAACTTTACGATCGCTTATAACCATTCTCGCTCATCTCCATCAGAATTGCTTGAGGAGATCTCTTCAGCTTGCAAATTGTTTATCTTCAACCCTGTAGTTAACAACAGTCCTTGGCTTCTCAGCTGAAAACACACCGAAATGTACTCGAATTGCTGTTGGAATCGAAGTTCAATGACGCACTTAAGCCGTATTCAGATTCCAACTCAAATCTGTAAACTAAAATCCACAATATGCAGCAATGCAAGTCGAAAAGAAACATTAGCAATACAACCACCCAGTTTTAAAAAAAAACCTCCTAACAGACAGCACAAATAAATCCTGTGGCAGTAAATTTGTCAGTGACAGAAATTAACAACTTGGGAAACAAAAAGTGTGAAGAAAAACATCGTAGACATTGGTCGGAAGGGCATGTCGCTGCGGACTCGACGATGTTGCTATTGAACAATGGGAGATGCTGCTGAAAGTTTTCACTCATCTTCCTTTTCGGCAAAGTCGCAACCTTGAGCCGAGGCTACCGCCATAACTCGAGACCTGTCCTCATCCAAATCGAGTGACTGTTATCCACCGCCATTGAGTCCAGGGATTTGTTGCTACCACTCAACAGGGTCGCGACCTACTCAAAAACCAACAACAGACACAACAATCTATACTGCAATATCCATAAAAAAGAACATAATAACAGTGCAAAGCCGTTGAATACACATTTAAACAAAATCCCACAATCGAGACAAAACCACACAAAAGCATTGCCGCTTCCCAGTAAACAAGGCACTGCTGCAAATATTTAGCGAAAGCTTGCTGTCGTGGGGATGTCTCGGAGCTGCGACTAGTTCACTGTGAAGACGAGATGGGAGCTCTTCGATACGAAAACACGGCACTCTCGAGTCTGAAACTCGGATTCAGCCTTAAATCTGCATAACAAGTCAGTTGCAAACACAAACCAACTCGTGTGACATTAACAGATTCCAAACCATCAAAACAAAAACAATATTATCTTGCATCACACCTTAGGCCAACCACAACAGTACTATCTTACAAACCTTTGATGAAAAACGAAAGAATATTTTACATAATATGTTGCAGAGTTTGTACAGAAAATTAAGGTAGAGTTGAAACAATGGTTCTGCACTCAAAATCCTCTGGTTTAAACTTGAACATCAACAGGATGAATAATATTGAGATATGCAGAATAATCACAGAAGGTTCGACCGAATGAAATCCAGAAAAAAATAACTAATTCACCATTCCTTAAATCAACAGCCAACGAAATATCAAACGAAACCTTTTATTAACTTGGACAAGTTTGAAACAAGGAACCTCAGTTTGACATTATCGTGCTATTCTCAGAACAAAAACCGAAGGTGTGAACTCAACAATACCAAGATTAACAAACCAATTCCTTTAGTATTTACATGATTTGTATTTATATATAACATAACATGATAACGTGAACTCTTCACAATCAACCAGCAGAGAGACAACACAAACTTTATTCATGAATGGGATATGAAATGAAAGCACAAAAAAAAAATATGATTTCAATAGCCCGAAACAGAGGTAAAAACGCAAGCAACTACACCAATCGAAAAACTATCAACCACAAAAGAAGCCATTGAAACACGAGAAATACGAGAATTGTGCCAATGTACTTACGACGCAGAAAAGTCGTTGGCGTCGGCAAAGTGAATTGCGGCGGAGACAGACACCTTCGTCGCACAGCTTTCTTCAACCTAGAGCATCAGCGGTAGGGGCGAGTGCTGATTTCCTGTGAGATTTGGCAGAATAACGTGGTTTTCGACGTTGTCGCGACCTCCACCGAGAAATCTGAACCGATGGTGAAAGGATTTTCTCGGTATTTTAAAAGGGGGTTTTGTGGGTTGATAAAGATCGATTAATGAGAGGAAAACAAGGGGAAGAGTGGAGAATTGATGATGGAGAAGGTTCGGGAATGACGACGTTTGCGAGAATTGGGGAAAAATGATGAACAGGGTATTGGGGTTTTCGGAAGAATGACGAACAGTGAATTAGGGTTCCATTTGGGGCGGCCGTTTTTTAGGTCTAATGAACAGTAAATGCCCTTCTTTCTTAGGGTTTCCAATAAGATTGTCCTCCTTTTTAAGGACCCCCTCCTCAGCAAACCTAACGGGTTGTATGGGCCTCCCACCATTGGGCCATCCTTCACTCCCAACTTGTTTCTTTTTCAGCAATTTAGTTAATTAGTTAATAATAAACAAAGATTAATAATGCAAATTAATAATTAAAATACTAACTAACATAATTAAGTAAGAAAAGAATATTAACAAAACACATAAATAAATATTAACAAATGAATAGATTAATTTAAATTAAATTAATAACTATTTTTTATATAAAAAAAAATGAAAATTAAATATATATATATATATATATATATATATATATATATATATATATATATATATATATATATATATATATATATATATATATATATATATATATATATATATATATATATATATATATAAAAGATATGAATATATGTAAAACAAAAAAAAAGATATTTACAAATAAAAGAAATATATATGTCCATAAAATATTGGTATTAATAATACCTCCTTTTTTCTTAAAAAAGAAAAGGGTTTATGAAATTAAGAAAAGAAATAAAATACACAAAAAATGTCCTTTTAGGCCACATGTCACATTTTGATTGGTCAAAAGATAAATTTTTGAAAAATCGACCAATTGCGAGATGACACGTGTCTAAATGGCACAGAACAAAAAAATGCGAAAATAATTACAAAAGGGTAGGACAAATTTAGGGTATGACAATAAGCAGTTGCACTGCAGAACCTCCTTCTCTATTAGAAAGCTATCTATCTTCTCATTCCAAGCTCTTAGAGCTTGCTTAAGTCCGTACAAGACTTTATGCAAATTGTACACCTTTCTTTCTTCGCCTTATTTCACAAACCTAGCTGGTTGTGCAACATAAACTTCTTCATCTAAGAGGCCATTTAGGAATGCACATTTTACATCCATCTAACGTATGTTCCAATCATTGACGTTTGTTAGACCAAAAACATACCTAATTATTTCGATCCTAGCGACAGGTGCATAAACTTCGTCGAAGTCGATTCCTTCTTTATGAAGAAACCATTTTGCCACAAGTCTTACCTTCGGTCAAGTTACTTCTCCTTTGGGATTCAACTCCACCTTGTATACCCACTTCACATCAATTTCCTTCTTATCTAGAAGCAATTCCACAAGTGACCAAGTGTTGTTGACTTCGATAGACTCTTGTTCCTCATCCATTGCTTTCTTCCACTTTGAGTCCTTCAATGCCTCAGCTGCATTGACTGGTTCAACATCTGCATAGAAAGCACAGTGTAACCTCACACCTTCACCATCAACCACATCATCTGATGTAATCACACATTCTTGCAACCCCGTAGGCATGTGTCTCACTCTTTGAGGTCTACTTGTGCTTGTTTGACCTCTGACTTCTTCCTGTCGAACTTCTATGTCGACTTCACTTGTTGGTTTTTCACATAAGATTCTCACTGAATCCATCCTTAGATTTTTATTCCAATCACATTCCTTAAGCTCATTTATGATCACATCCTTGCAGATCATTACTTGCTTGTCCACTAGTTCGAACAACTTGTATCCTCCATGTGAATGATATCCTATCAGGATCATTTGACTCGACTTATCATTAAGTTTTCTTCTCAATTGATTAGGAACATATCTATGTGCTATAGATCCAAATACTTTAAAATGACTCAAGCTAGCCTTAACACCAGACCAACATTCTTCTAGTGTAATTCCTTCTAGCCTTTTCATCGGACATCTGTTCAAAATATATGTTGCAGTCAATACGACTTCTCCCTATAATTCTTTGGGTAGATGCTTGCCTTTCAACACACTTCTCACATATTCATAATGGTTCTATTCTTACTTTATGCAATTCTATTCTACTGTGGAGTGTAGGGTGGCACCACCTCATGCACAATCCTTTCTTTTTTACATAATGTACTGAAGTCTTTCGACACATATTCTCCACCACCATCGGTCCTCAAAATCTTGAGCTTTTGACAACTTTGTATGTCGACCATAAATTTAAACTTGGAAAATACCTCGATCACTTCACTTTTCTTCTTGATTAGGTAAGTCCACAGTTTTTAACTGAAATCATCTATGAGGGTGACAAAATATATGGTACCACCAATCGAATCCACCTGGATAAGACAACATACATCAGGGTATATGACTTCAAGAATTTCCTCCGACTTTCTTCCTACATCTTTGCTAAAATTGTTCTTGTGATGCTTTGCCTGAACACATTCTTCACACACTTCATTTGGGATGTCAATTTCTGGTAACCTTAAACTTCTCTTTAGACCTCTGATGTCTTTGAAATTGAGATGGCTAAGTCTGTAGTGCCATATCTATTCATCCCTACTAGTTGCAGTTACAAGACACTCATGCTCCATCACATTAAGCTCAATCTTAAAGGTTCTATTCTGAGACATTAGAGCCTTTAAGATTAACCTTCCATTTGAGTCGAGAACTCTCATCATATTATCTTTAATCGACACCTTGTAGTTCTTTTTTACCAACTGCCTTATGCTGAGCAAATTACTCTTCATGCTTGGTATGTACAATACATTGGAAATTACTGACCTCTTGTCATCTTTCCTCATAATCAGAACTTCACCAATACATTCAACTAGTATAGTATTGTCATTTGCAAATTTCACCATGTTCTTCATTGAGGGTTTTATGTTGACAAACTAGTCCTTCCTACGAGTCACGTGTGATGAGCATCCTGAGTCCAAGTACCATTGGTCCTGGAATCTTTCTTCATCTCTTGTTGTGACCATCAGCAACATCCCTTCTTCTTCATGCTTTACAAACTTTGCATCATTGTCTTGGTTCTTTTATTTTTTTAGGACAGTCAATAGAGTAGTGACCATACTTCTGACAATTGAAACACTGAATGTGACTTTTTTCAGGTTTTCGACCATCACCTCTTCCTCTACCTACTGCACCACCTCTCTGGTTGCTTTGGTATGAAGAATTTCTTTGATTCGACCAACCTCCTTTTTGTTGATTCCGACTAGTTGAATTATTGTACTCTCCTATACCTTTCCAACTTCCTTTTCCCTTATTTTCCTTTGTTGATTACGCCTATAGAGTCACATCACTCTTCGAATTTCCTGTAGATCTTTTAGCCATCCTATGTTCATGAGATTCAAGCATCCCTGGAAGTTCTTCCTTTGTCAAACTTGACTAATCTTTCAACTCTTCTATGGCTACTACCACGTGGTTGAACTTTAGAGCCAATAACCTCAAGATCTTTGCAATAACTGATTTTGATGTCAACACTTATCCACATACCTTGATTTGATTTACCAGTTCTATATATCTAGTGAAAAAATCAGTTATATTGTCATTGTGTTCCATCTGAAGCAATTTATAAGTTCTTTTATGAGTATTTAACCTCACCTATTTCACCTTCTCAGCACCTCTAAATGAGTTCTCTAATATTTCACATGCTTTTTTCATTGAATCTATATCATTGACCTTTTGAAAATTGTCTAGATCAACACATTGATGAATTGTAAAGAGAGCTTTATAATCTTTCTTCTTCAATTCTTTGTATGCAAAATTTTCTTGATCCGACAAGTTTTCTAGAAGTTGTGTTACTCCTTCCTTCACAAGACACAAAGATCTTAATAACATAAAACAACTTTCATCTTTTTGCACCAATTCTCATAATTCCGGCCCTTTAGAATCGGAAGACTCACCAGAGAATGCCCATTTGAATTATTCATCGCCATCGTGTTTTGCTTTCCACAAATCGCTTAGCAAGTGCTCTAGATACCAGATGTTGGAATTAAACCTAAGACTTTGAGTAATTCCGAATCAATCTTGATGAACACGACTCAATTAACTAATCAAATTCCCTCTTGTTCTTCACTCTTCACTTGAGTGAAACAACAAACTTTGGTTGCAAGATTGTATTATTGCGCAATGGTGATGAAAACAAGAAAATTAAATTAAATTGGGGAAGAAAAAGTTTAAGGTTTTCACAAAATAAGGAAGAAGAGGAATTTCTGCAGAGTAACTCTCCGCTCTCAAAACTACAACTTTATTCAAGTGAATCACATTTTACAATAATAGGGTTACTCCCTATTTATAAATTTTGATTGCTTGATCCCTAAGCAAAACACAAAAATAAAAGTCCAAAATACCTAATTCTGCTAAAACTACAAAATTAGGTTTAAGACAAAATCCATGTCGAGGCTAACTCCTCGACACTTTGACAACTAGGTGTTTCGGCACACACACTAGGCTATTCAAAAACTCCCTTATCCTTGTTAAGCAACCTGCTTCGACATAAGGAATTATAATTCAACAAGTACAAGCTTCGATTCCCAGCTATCGCTGTTTATGATTCTATTTGTTTATAAGTGTAAACAAAATGTTCTAACTCTTCGGTTTTCTATTTAACCAAGGCATAAAATAATAAGATTTTACTATAAAAGCACTCGTTAAACAAATTTTACCCTAATCCTAACTAATATGAAGCCACCCCAAGCATAATTCTTTGGGATGAATTGCAAGACAGGAAAAATCTTCAATGTTCTTCTATCTTGAACAAAACATTTTTTTATGCCCTTACTATCCATCCTAACATAATGGTGTTGATGTTGTCATTAATGTTCTTTTAGAATAACCCTCAGTTAAAGAAGGGAGTTCAACCTTTGAAGAGTACTAATTTGATAGATTCCAAATGCAAAAAATCATTCTTGCTCCAAGTTAGTTAAAGAATGAAGCTTAACAAACAAAGATGGGAGATCAACCTTTAAAAAGTACTCAGTTGATAGATTGCAAGTACAGAAAATCATTCTTGCTTCAAGTTAAACAAATAATGGAGTTTAACCAATTAAGAATAGAGCTCAACCTTTGAAGAGTGCTCAGTTGGTAGATTCCAAGTGCAAAAAATCATTCTTGTTTCAAAAAAAATTGTTTTAATGGGTATGCAATAAAATTTGGATATCATTGAAGATTTATTATAAACAATGTATTTTAATATTCCGTGTAAGCCATTTATTTTCAAAAAATTAAATAAAAGAATTGTATGGATGGTCGAAGTGTGGTTTGTTGTTGATGTTATTGGTAGTAGTAGTAGTTAGTTTGAGGTGTTGAGGTGTTGGTTATTGAGATGAGGTGGCATAGAATGTATGTTGTTGTGTGGTTTGGGTGTGATGGTATGTTTGTTGGGGTAGTGTGGCTTGGGTGTGATGATATGTTTATTTGGGTAGTGTGGTTTATGTGTGATGGTATGTGTGTTGGGGGAATGAAGATGTTTACGATTGAAATTGTGATGGGTTCATTTGGAGGATTTCCTTATGCATGGACGAAAAGGTTATTTGTTGTGGTGAAGAAGAGGCATATTGACGAGGGTCATCTAAAAACTGTGCTTGAAAAGCATGCATAAATGGAATTGATAAAAACCATTGCATATATGCATCTTTATGCACATAGTTACCATTTACCATGTTTCCCTTCAATGTCAAATGTCTTCTATTTTTCCACTTGTTATTCTCATCTTTATTCAGATTGCGCCAATGATCTCCCCATGTATTGGGCATTTCTGTTTCATGATGTTCAGCTAGACGTCTTAGCTGAGTAGGAAATTCTTGTTCATACCCAAACTGAAATTTGACCCTATCAGCTTGATGCATTTCAACAATATGAAAACAAATGATTGATGTTGTCATACTCCAAATATGGCTATCATAAAAAATGCAAGATGAGTAGTTTGGGTATGACCTCCAAATAAATTGTTACACAAAATTTAATAGTTAGAGTACAAATACATATCTTAGAAACTATTTAGAGATTATCTTTGTAACAAACTTACATCGTTCGACCTCAATCTATCTAGTGCGAATCAATATCAACGTAGGTGAAAACGAGAACTTTTTTGGTAAGTCGTTCCTCATTGAACAAATCTTGCAATTTCAAAAATAATTAAATGTAATCAATTTATCGGCATATATATATATATATATATATATATATATATATATATATATATATATATATATATATATATATATATATATATATATATATATATATATATATATATATATATATATATATATATATATATATATATGCGTATAAAAAGAGCAAGTCTAAATTATATATACCTTTTTCCATACGAATAAGATGCCACGATGAAACTCTCAGAAGCAATTAGTGGTATATGTTAATATGCCAAAACGGTGAGTAGGAGAACACATCCTACAATATTTTTTACTCCTACCTTGCATGCTTTACACATATGTCTAAATAATATAGCTAAATAAGCAGAACCCCAACTATATCTATTGCATTTATCTAAATCTCCTACTAGGGGTATCCAAGAAGAATGTAATAAATTATGACTCTTGTCTGGAACTAAATTGTTTCCTATGAAGAGTAAAATATAAATTTTCGCATGAAGAATGTTATCCTCTTCGATTGGTGCAACCTTTTGTTTTAATTCTTCTAATATACTTTGTAGCCAAATAATTTTAACATAAGCTTTAACTTTATCTGAAGTCGAAGGTTCTACACCTAAATGTTCCATATATACATTATTCCCTACTTGAGTATGACTATTAACAGCTCTACTGTTTACATAGAGACCAAACAACATACTTACATCCTTCAATGTTATGGTACATTCACCGGTTGGAAGATGAAAAATATGTGTTTTCGGTCTCCATCTTTCTAACAAAGCAATAACAAGTTTCGAATAAACCTTGATATTGCTTATTTTTGCAACATTTACAAACCTGGTTCGTTCCAAATACGATATTATTACCGGACTTGGTGCATCGATGGAATGCGAATGAAGTCTAAATCTATCACCGACCTGTTTCAAATATAGAAAAATCAATATGATGTTCAACAAAAATAATGAAGTCTAAATATGTAATAATATTGCATAAAAATAATTAAGTACAATATAAAAATCTTATGAGTGCGGCGACGTTTTCTGGTTTTCCTCAGTGTTTTTCTCCCATCCACAACAATGTCATTTGGTATAATTTTACTGATGAAGAATATATTTTGCAAACTATTGATTAAGAAGTGTGTTGATGATGAATATGCATGCACAACCATGGTATTTATTTATAAAGGATTAATCTGAGTGTAATTTTTTATTCATGCTATTTACCCTTGGTTAAAATAGTGTAGCAACACAGCTACTCTGCATGTTATAACATTAGCTGCTACTTTGCATGCTATAATACTAGCCGCAAGATTCTAATATTATGCATGCATCCTGTCAAGACATGACTACTCAATGCTTCCACAGCAGGTCGGCCTTAGGAAGGACGGGCCTGCACGTGACTATCTGCAGCTTGGCCCTTTGATGGACGAGCCAACACGAGATGAACATTGGATTGTTCTTTTGTTGGAAGAACATGTAGAGAATCAGCATACGGTTGGCCTTTGGTTGGCCGAGCCAACACACTAGTGCACCCCATTATATTCGTTCAAGCAATCTTGGCTGACATTAATCTTCCACAATTTGCTTCAAAAATCCTTGCTTTTCAAAAATAATATTATAACAATGGCAGAGAGAAATACACTAGTAACCGTGCACTTTAATGGTTCCATTTTCACTAATCTTAATGTCGGCTTCTCATTCAACAATACAGAAACCATGATGTTCAAACTTCATCGCAATTATGATCTTTATCATCTGAAAGAACGCATTGAAAAAAAAGCGAAATGTTCTGTTCTTGAAATTATCTACCGACAACCATTACTTAATGGAGATGATGGTAATGTGTTTTACGAAATGATGTAGATAGATATCGACGATTCAGTCAAATCAATGTCCCAATGTCATTATATAGTTGCTCATCTGAACACGATTGAGTTATATATTCGCCTTGATGATGAAGCATATCTGACGCAATCATCGCATTCTCATCAGTATGGAATGAGTCAAACCACTGATGAAGAGATTACACAAAACAATGAACCTTTCATACTGAATGAAGAGGTTGGTGAATACAGTGAAGATGAACTACATGAGGTTCGTCTTGAAGATCTTTTCGGTGCCAGTGATGATGAGGATCTCGTCCATGTACCTTCCTAGGTAACAAATGTTCAACCTATTAATTTGTACAATCCACCAGGTCACATGTCAAACATATGTTTGGAGGCTTCTCAACTTATCTCTATTTTTGGTAACTACACACCAAACCATATTGGTGACAACTTAGAGGTAGGTATGAAATTTGAAAGTAAGGAAGCATGTGTTCTTGCCTTGCAACGTTGGCATATAAGTAACAATCTTGACCATGGAATGTATAAATTTAATTGTGTAAGATATATAATCAAATGTAAGAACCCACAATGCAATTTCAAATGTAGAGCTACACTGTGTAAGAATAGCTCAATATGAGAGATTGCTACGATAAGCAGATCTCGCACTTGCGCAACGTCTTCTATGTCAGAGAATTATTTTTAACATTTATTATATAATAGTAATTAAATCATCTTTAAACAATTTAAACAAAAATAAATATAAATAAAAGATTCTTCAATGACTCGGCCAATGTATGACTAAGCTTGTACATCTCGTGGGTCCGTCCATGGTTCGTCCAATGGTTAGCCAAACTAAAAAAAATAACATTTATGAAAAAATATTTTAAGTTATTGCATTGTAATATTATATTTTCAGAATAGTGACATATGTGTAAAAAATCCATTGATGAAGTATACTAAATTTTTAAAATTAAAAAACGAAAAGAAATATATATTCTCTAAAAAAAACTCTGAAAGGCAATGTTATTGAAAAAGAAAGAGGACGTTACACGCACGCTCCTGAATGAGGGTGGAACAAATATGAATGATAGAAGTTGTAATTGTGGGGCCAGAATGCGACAGAGATAGAAAGCATATCTGCATCTACATTCTGATCAGATGTACTCAAAATCAAAACAAAGTCTTTGTTCTTCTGCTGGCCCCACACTATTCTTAGCGCTCTGCGTTTTCCTTCCCACAATAGACTTGCTTTCAAATTTCCATCATTAACTTTTTTATTCTTTTATTTATAATTTTGTGAAAATTAATACTTTCTCTGATTTTTTATAAAACTACATATTTTAGCGTTTTGTTTCTTAGTACACAAATATTTTGTGTGTGTTTAATTTTATTATTTATAAATTGTAGAAGATAATGAAAAAAAATATTATACATAGTTTAAAAATTAGTGACAGCGAAATTAAAGTTTAAAGTAAAAAATTAAAAATATATATTTTAGATTAAAATAGGTTACACTAGAATTATCGAGATTAATTATTATGCACTGTTAGCGTAAAAAGTTTTATATTATCAATACATTACAAGTTAAATTTTTCAAATAAATCGACAGTAGTGATTAACTGACCGTATAAAAAATTTTTAACTATTAGTGTATATTAATATTTTACTTTTATATATTATGATAGATACACTTTAAATTTTCCAAATTTTAATAATAATAAATATATAAATGTTATTATGATATGAATATACATTATAATTTAAAAAAATTATTTTCATACAAATAATTAAATAATTATTCATTTTTCATACAATTTCACATACAATTCTCGTTAATATTCATAACACATTCTTTCAAGTATAGTTGTTGCCAGTTGTTTTGGGGTTCAAAATTTTTACCTGATAATAAAGGCCTCAAACTCTATTATTTATTAAATTAAAATTAATATTTTTTAATGAATATTAAATCGATTGATTTTATTCTTAATTGTAAGGAAATCAAACAAAATTAATAACATGATTTAATTCTAAGGAATTTTATAAATATAAAAAAAAATTATTTAAAAATATTCTTATATCTATATTTTGAATAGGTTACAATTAAAATTGTTCATTAGGTCAAAATAAAAACATATATTAAGCATGTCTTAAATGAATATTAAAATTAATATCAAATTAAATGTATCAAAACTTGTATGACTTATGATTTCGATCAATTTTATAGAAAGTTCATTATTTATCTCTAATTTTAAAATTGTATATTTATATAATAAATATTATAATTAAGTATAATATTTAAAAATTTACACTATATACATATAAAATATTGTGTGCTCCCACACCAATATTGTGTGCTTTCGTTTATAGTTGATGTGAGACTTAACCATTCATACTTGAATTCAAACAATTTATGCAACAAGAGTGAGTCACCCACATCACTTGTCTTGATCCAAATTAGGATTCACTTTCACTTTCCCACAAAGCATAACCTAACTCTAATACCACTTATTTAGGAGTCTAGTTATTTAGGAGTCTAGAGAGCGTTAGAAGTGTCAATGGACTAAATGTTCAAGATCCGAGAGATCTTGACACCGCATATCATTATAGATAAGTTGTAGCGAGTCTTATATATAATTCTAACTAACATGTGTCAGATGTATCACTCGTTATAGAAGGTCAAAACTAGTTGTTATAAATACAATCAGTTATCAACTATTGTAACTAACTTTCTAATGCAATACAATCAGTTACAACTAACTTTTATGTTATGGTATTAGATTTCTGAACCGATCCTAGGCCATGATTACTCCATCATCGAAGTTTTCGCATCTTTCTGCCTCTGTAACTACTACTCTGACATCGAAAATGTCGTCTGGTAATGACAAATTCGCCACAAATGTGAGTCAATTACATCACTAGCTTTGATCCACACTAGGATTCACTTTCGTTCCCCCACCGATCCTGGTTGATTTTATTTGTTGGGGAGTCTAAAGAGCGATTCGCCAAAAGTGTCAATGGGCTAAACGTTCGGGACCCAAGAGACCTAAACACCACATATCCACCAAAAAACTTAAGACATTAGGGATATGTGTCATTTCTCTTATAAACCCAACATTTCCTCGATTTCTAATCGATGTGAGACTTAACCACTCACACTTTAGTTCCAATAGTTTCTAAAGTTTGTCTCCAAGTCTCCTATCTCTCATTTAAATCCTCTCTTGACTCCAAGTAGGATTATCATCTACAAAAAAGCATGCATCTCAGTGCTAGTTATTGGATGTGTTTTATGAGTATTTTTAAAATTAAGGTAAAAAGGCAGAGGCTTAGGGTTGAACCTTGATGCAAACCTATTATAATGGGAAAATCGTATGTCACTCCACCTTGTATCTGCATACTAGTCGATACCCCTTCATACATATCTTGAATAGTTCAAAAGTATGCAATCCTAACCCCTTTCTTTGTTGGAAATTCACCTCACACCCTATGAAGAATTCCTTTCAATCTTGATCTCAAGATTGATGAACAAACCCACAATATGATAATGATGGTAATAACAAGTAATTATCAAGAACAACAAAAGAGAAGAAGAATAACAAACAAGAAAGAGAAGAATGAGAGAAGAAGTATTTGGAGAGAATGTGTTACCCACAACTGTGGGATTTCTTATTGAACTTTCACTTGCTAACTGCAACTGTGAAATTTGTTCTGTTGTGATGTAGAATACAAAGCAAGACACCCTATTTATAGTTTTAGGTTTACACTAGCCCAAAACATAAAAGGCCCAAAATATTCTAAATCAAATCTAATCATATGATATCAAATCTAATCATATGAAATCAAATCTAATCATATGATATCTAATCATATCATATCAAATTAATCATATGATATCAAATCTAATCATATGATATAAAATCTAATCATATGATATCAAATCTAATCTAATCATATGATATCTAATCATATCAAATCAAATCTGTTTACACAATGAATTATATTTAACACACCACCTAATTCATTGTGTCTAAACTGTCTACATTTATCATGGCCCACTTCACGTCCATCTGACATGTGTGCCAGTTGTTCATATTTGCTAGACCAACAACCAACCTGATTGTTTCGATTCTAGCAACAGGTGTGAATACTTCATCGAAGTCGATTCCTTCCTTCTGAAGAAATCCTTTGGCCACAAGTCTCGCTTTGTGTCGAGTTACTTATCCTTTAGGATTTACCTTCACCTTGTAAACCCACCTCACATCAATTGCCTTCTTGCCTTGCGGCAATTTGACAAGTGACCAGGTATCATTGACTTCGATGGACTCTAACTCTTCAATCATTGCTTTCACCCACTTCGAATCTTTCAATGCCTCAGCTGCATTGACTGGTTCGACATCTGCGTAGAAAGCATAATGTACCAGCTCACCCTCTTCATCGACTACATCATCTGATGTGATTACACATTCTTGCAACCTTGCAGGCATGTGTCTTGTTCGTCGAGGTCTGCTTGAACCTGTTTCATCTGCAACTGGTTCCTATCGAACTTCTATTTCGACTTCAGTGGCTGGTTCTTCACAAGATATTCTCACTGAATCCTTCTTGGCATTTTCGGTCCAATCCCATTCTTTAAGCTCATCTATGATCACGTCCCTGCTGATCACTACTTGCTTATTCACTGGGTCGAACAGCTTGTAACCTCCTGTCGAATGATATCCTATCAAGATCATCTGATTCGACTTATCACCAAGCTTCCTTCTTAACTGATCTGGCACATGTCTATGTGCTATAGATCCAAACACCTTTAAGTGACTGAGACTAGGCTTGACACCAGACCAACATTCTTCTGGTGTGATTCCTTCAAGCTTCTTCGTCGGACATCTGTTCAATATATATGTTGATGTCGAAACTGCTTCTCCCCATAATTCTTTGGGTAGATGCTTTCCATTCAACATACTTCTCACCATATTCATGATAGTTCTGTTCTTGCGTTCTGCAATCCCATTTTGCTGTGGAGTGTAGGGTGGCACCACCTCATGTACAATCCCTTCTTTTACACATAGTGTATCGAACTCTTTCGACACATACTCTCCACCACTATCAGTCCTCAGAATTTTCAGCTTTCGACCACTCTGTCTTTCGACCACGGACTTGAATCTGGAAAATACCTCAATCACATCACTTTTCTTCTTGATGAGGTAAGTCCATAAATTTCGACTGTAATCATCTATAAACGTGACAAAGTATCTATTGCCACCAATTGAATCCACCTGGATTGGACCACATACATCAGAGTATATGACTTCAAGTATTGCCTTCGACTTCCTTCCTGCATCCTTGCTGAAGCTATTCTTGTGTTGTTTCGACTGAACACACTCCTCACAGACTTCACTTGGAATGTCGATTTATGGTAATCCTGAAACCATATTTCTTTTCTTCAGTTCTCTAATGTCATTAAAGTTTAGATGACCTAGTCGAAAATGCCATAACCACTCATCTCTGCTAGCTGCAGTTGCTAGACACTTATGCTCCATCACATTGAGTCCAATCTTGAAGGTCCTATTCTGAGACATTGGAGCCTTCAAGATTAATCTACCACCTGCGTCGATAACTCTCATCATCTTGTCTTCGACAACTACCTTGTAGTTCTTTTCGACAAGCTGCCCTATACTAAGCAAGTTACTCTTCATGCCTGGTATGTACAACACATTAGAAATTGTTAATCTTTTGCCATCTTTCCTCATAATCAGAACATCACCAACACCTTCAGTTGCTAGAGTGTTGTCATTTGCAAACTTCACTGTGTTCTTCGACCAGGGCTTTATGTTGACAAACCAATCTTTCCTTCCAGTCATGTGTGATGAGCATCCTGAGTCCAAGTACCACTGATCTTGGAATCTTTCTTCATCTTTTGTTGTAACCATTAGCAACGTTTCTTCTTCTTCATGTTTCGCCCGCTTTGCATCAGTCTCTTGATTTCTCTTCCTTTCTGGACAATCACTAGCATAATGACCATACTTCTGGCAATTGAAACATTGAATGTGGCTTTTGTCTGTCTTTCGACCACCACCTCTTCCTGCAGCACCACCTCTTTGGTTGCCTTGGTTCCAAGGTTTCTTTTGATTCGACTGGTTTCCTCCTTTGTTGCCATTCCAGCTACCTTTGCCTTTTCTCTCCTTTTCCGTATGTGCCTGCAAAGCCATATCTTTCGACTTTCATGCAGCTCTCTCAGCCATCCTCTGTTCATGAGACTCAAGAGTCCCTTGAAGCTCTTCCTTCGTCAACACTGACAGATCTTTCGACTCTTCTATGGCAACTACCACGTGGTCGAACTTTGGAGCCAACAATCTCAAAATCTTTGAGACAACTGCTTTCGTTGTCAGCGTTTCTCCACATACTTTGATTTGATTCACCAACTTTGTAACTCTGGGGAAGAAATCTGTAATGCTTTCGTTGTCTTCCATCTGAAGCAACTCATAGGTTCTCTTGTGAGTTTGTAACCTCACCTCTTTCGCCTTCTCTGCACCT
This sequence comes from Lathyrus sativus, assembly GCA_963859935.3. NCBI lineage: Eukaryota > Viridiplantae > Streptophyta > Magnoliopsida > Fabales > Fabaceae > Lathyrus > Lathyrus sativus. The sequence continues at coordinate 604,467,154 of OZ012738.1, forward strand.
CCAAACTACTTTTCAAGAATCTCCCATGCTTCTTTTACTGAATTAACATCACTAACCTTTTCAAAGTTATCAGGATCAACACACTGATGAATTATAAAGAGTGCTTTATAATCCTTCTTCTTCAATTCTTTGTGCGCAGCCTTTTCCGCCTCCGTTGCATTCTCCACAAGCGCTGTCACTCTGTCCTTCACAAGATCCCAAAGATCTTGATAACAGAAAATCACTTTAACCTGCTTGCACCAATTCTCATAATTGTCTTTCTTGAGAATTGGCAGGGTCGCCGGAAAGTTGCCGTTTGGATAGTTCATCGCCATCACTATCTTCCTTCCTTGAATCTCTTAACCGGAGCTCTAGATACCAGATGTTGGAAATTCACCTCACACCCTATGAAGAATTCCCTTCAATCTTGATCTCAAGATTGATGAACAAACCCACAATATGATAATGATGGTAATAACAAGTAATTATCAAGAACAACAAAAGAGAAGAAGAATAACAAACAAGAAAGAGAAGAATGAGAGAAGAAGTATTTGGAGAGAATGTGTTACCCACAACTGTGGGATTTCTTATTGAACTTTCACTTGCTAACTGCAACTGTGAAATCTGTTCTGTTGTGATGTAGAATACAAAGCAAGACACCCTATTTATAATTTTAGGTTTACACTAGCCCAAAACATAAAAGGCCCAAAATATTCTAAATCAAATCTAATCATATGATATCAAATCTAATCATATGAAATCAAATCTAATCATATGATATCTAATCATATCATATCAAATTAATCATATGATATCAAATCTAATCATATGATATCAAATCTAATCATATGATATCAAATCTAATCTAATCATATGATATCTAATCATATCAAATCAAATTTGTTTACACAATGAATTATATTTAACACACCACCTAATTCATTGTGTCTAAACTGTCTACATTCATCATGGCCCACTTCACGTCCATCTGACATGTGTGCCAGTTGTTCATATTTGCTAGACCAACAACCAACCTGATTGTTTCGATTCTAGCAACAGGTGCGAATACTTCATCGAAGTCGATTCCTTCCTTCTGAAGAAATCTTTTCGCCACAAGTCTCGCTTTGTGTCGAGTTACTTATCCTTTAGGATTTACCTTCACCTTGTAAACCCACCTCACATCAATTGCCTTCTTGCCTTGCGGCAATTTGACAAGTGACCAGGTATCATTGACTTCGATGGACTCTAACTCTTCAATCATTGCTTTCACCCACTTCGAATCTTTCAATGCCTCAGCTGCATTGACTGGTTCGACATCTGCGTAGAAAGCATAATGTACCAGCTCACCCTCTTCATCAACTACATCATCTGATGTGATTACACATTCTTGCAACCTTGCAGGCATGTGTCTTGTTCGTCGAGGTCTGCTTGAACCTGCTTCATCTGCAACTGGTTCCTGTCGAACTTCTATTTCGACTTCAGTGGCTGGTTCTTCACAAGATATTCTCACTGAATCCTTCTTGGCATTCTCGGTCCAATCCCATTCTTTAAGCTCATCTATGATCACGTCCCTGCTGATCACTACTTGCTTATTCACTGGGTCGAACAGCTTGTAACCTCCTGTCGAATGAAATCCTATCAAGATCATCTGATTCGACTTATCATCAAGCTTCCTTCTCAACTGATATGGCACATGTCTATGTGCTATAGATCCAAACACCTTTAAGTGACTGAGACTAGGCTTGACACTAGACCAACATTCTTCTGGTGTGATTCCTTCAAGCTTCTTCATCGGACATCTGTTCAATATATATGTTGATGTCGAAACTGCTTCTCCCCATAATTCTTTGGGTAGAGGCTTTCCATTCAACATACTTCTCACCATATTCATGATGGTTCTGTTCTTGCGTTCTGCAATCCCATTTTGTTGTGGAGTGTAGGGTGGCACCACCTCATGTACAATCCCTTCTTTTACACATAGTGTATCGAACTCTTTCGACACATACTCTCCACCACCATCAGTCCTCAGAATTTTCAGCTTTCGACCACTCTGTCTTTCGACCACGGACTTGAATCTGGAAAATACCTCAATCACATCACTTTTCTTCTTGATGAGGTAAGTCCATAACTTTCGACTGTAATCATCTATAAACGTGACAAAGTATCTATTGCCACCAATCGAATCCACCTGGATTGGACCACATACATCAGAGTATATGACTTCAAGTATTGCCTTCGACTTCCTTCCTGCATCCTTGCTGAAGCTATTCTTGTGTTGTTTCGACTGAACACACTCCTCACAGACTTCACTTGGAATGTCGATTTCTGGTAATCCTGAAACCATATTTCTTTTCTTCAGTTCTCTGATGTCATTAAAGTTTAGATGACCTAGTCGAAAATGCCATAACCACTCATCTCTGCTAGCTGCAGTTGCTAGACACTTATGCTCCATCACATTGAGTCCAATCTTGAAGGTCCTATTCTGAGACATTGGAGCCTTCAAGATTAATCTACCACCTGCGTCGAGAACTCTCATCATCTTGTCTTCGACAACTACCTTGTAGTTCTTTTCGACAAGCTGCCCTATACTAAGCAAGTTACTCTTCATGCCTGGTATGTACAACACATTAGAAATTGTTAATCTTTTGCCATCTTTCCTCATAATCAGAACATCACCAACACCTTCAGCTGCTAGAGTGTTGTCATTTGCAAACTTCACTATGTTCTTCGACCAGGGCTTTATGTTGACAAACCAATCTTTCCTTCCAGTCATGTGTGATGAGCATCCTGAGTCCAAGTACCACTGATCTTGGAATCTTTCTTCATCTTTTGTTGTAACCATTAGCAACGTTTCTTCTTCTTCATGTTTCGCCAGCTTTGCATCAGTCTATTGATTTCTCTTCCTTTCTGGACAATCACTAGCATAATGACCATACTTCTGGCAATTGAAACATTGAATATGGCTTTTGTCTGTCTTTCGACCACCACCTCTTCCTGCAGCACCACCTCTTTGGTTGCCTTGGTTCCAAGGTTTCTTTTGATTCGACTGGTTTCCTCCTTTGTTGCCATTCCAGCTACCTTTGCCTTTTCTCTCCTTTTCCGTCTGTGCCTGCAAAGCCATATCTTTCGAATTTCCTGCAGCTCTCTCAACCATCCTCTGTTCATGAGACTCAAGAGTCCCTTGAAGCTCTTCCTTCGTCAACACTGACAGATTTTTCGACTCTTCTATGGCAACTACCACGTGGTCGAACTTTGGAGCCAACAATCTCAAAATCTTTGAGACAACTGCTTTCATCGTCAGCGTTTCTCCACATACTTTGATTTGATTCACCAACTTTGTAACTCTGGTGAAGAAATCTGTAATGCTTTCGTTGTCTTCCATCTGAAGCAACTCATAGGTTCTCTTGTGAGTTTGTAACATCACCTCTTTCGCCTTCTCTGCACCTCCAAACGACTTTTCAAGAATCTCCCATGCTTCTTTTACTGAATTAACATCACCAACCTTTTCAAAGTCATCAGGATCAACACACTGATGAATTATAAAGAATGCTTTATAATCCTTCTTCTTCAATTCTTTGTGCGCAGCCTTTTCCGCCTCCGTTCATTCTCCACAAGCGGTGTCACTCCGTCCTTCACAAGATCCCAAAGATCTTGATAACAGAAAATCACTTTAACCTGCTTGCACCAATTCTCATAATTGTCTTTCTTGAGAATTGGCAGGGTCGCCGGAAAGTTGTCGTTTGGATAGTTCATCGCCATCACTATCTTCCTTCCTTGAATCTCTTAACTGGAGCTCTAGATACCAGATGTTGGAAATTCACCTCACACCCTATGAAGAATTCCCTTCAATCTTGATCTCAAGATTGATGAACAAACCCACAATATGATAATGATGGTAATAACAAGTAATTATCAAGAACAACAAAAGAGAAGAAGTATTTGGAGAGAATGTGTTACCCATAACTGTGGGATTTCTTATTGAACTTTCACTTGCTAACTGCAACTGTGAAATCTGTTCTGTTGTGATGTAGAATACAAAGCAAGACACCCTATTTATAATTTTAGGTTTACACTAGCCCAAAACATAAAAGGCCCAAAATATTCTAAATCAAATCTAATCATATGATATCAAATCTAATCATATGAAATCAAATCTAATCATATGATATCTAATCATATCATATCAAATTAATCATATGATATCAAATCTAATCATATGATATCAAATCTAATCATATGATATCAAATCTAATCTAATCATATGATATCTAATCATATCAAATCAAATTTGTTTACACAATGAATTATATTTAACACACCACCTAATTCATTGTGTCTAAACTGTCTACATTCATCATGGCCCACTTCACGTCCATCTGACATGTGTGCCAGTTGTTCATATTTGCTAGACCAACAACCAACCTGATTGTTTCGATTCTAGCAACAGGTGCGAATACTTCATCGAAGTCGATTCCTTCCTTCTGAAGAAATCCTTTCGCCACAAGTCTCGCTTTGTGTCGAGTTACTTATCCTTTAGGGTTTACCTTCACCTTATAAACCCACCTCACATCAATTGCCTTCTTGCCTTGCGGCAATTTGACAAGTGACCAGGTATCATTGACTTCGATGGACTCTAACTCTTCAATCATTGCTTTCACCCACTTCGAATCTTTCAATGCCTCAGCTGCATTGACTGGTTCGACATCTGCGTAGAAAGCATAATGTAACAGCTCACCCTCTTCATTGACTACATCATCTGATGTGATTACACATTCTTGCAACCTTGCAGGCATGTGTCTTGTTCGTCGAGGTCTGCTTGAACCTGCTTCATCTGCAACTGGTTCCTGTCGAACTTCTATTTCGACTTCAGTGGCTGGTTCTTCACAAGATATTCTCACTGAATCCTTCTTGGCATTCTCGGTCCAATCCCATTCTTTAAGCTCATCTATGATCACGTCCCTGCTGATCACTACTTGCTTATTCACTGGGTCGAACATCTTGTAACCTCCTGTCGAATGATATCCTATCAAGATCATCTGATTCGACTTATCATCAAGCTTCCTTCTCAACTGATCTGGCACATGTCTATGTGCTATAGATCCAAACACCTTTAAGTGACTGAGACTAGGCTTGACACCAGACCAACATTCTTCTGGTGTGATTCCTTCAAGCTTCTTCGTCGGACATCTGTTCAATATATATGTTGATGTAGAAACTGCTTCTCCCCATAATTCTTTGGGTAGATGCTTTCCATTCAACATACTTCTCACCATATTCATGATGGTTCTGTTCTTGCGTTCTGCAATCCCATTTTGCTGTGGAGTGTAGGGTGGCACCACCTCATGTACAATCCCTTCTTTTACATATAGTGTATCGAACTCTTTCGACACATACTCTCCACCACCATCAGTCCTCAGAATTTTCAGCTTTCGACCACTCTGTCTTTCGACCACAGACTTGAATCTGGAAAATACCTCAATCACATCACTTTTCTTCTTGATGAGGTAAGTCCATAACTTTCGACTGTAATCATCTATAAACGTGACAAAGTATTTATTGCCACCAATCGAATCCACCTGGATTGGACCACATACATCAGAGTATATGACTTCAAGTATTGCCTTCGACTTCCTTCCTGCATCCTTGCTGAAGCTATTCTTGTGTTGTTTCGACTGAACACACTCCTCACAGACTTCACTTGGAATGTCGATTTCTGGTAATCCTGAAACCATATTTCTTTTCTTCAGTTCTCTGATGTCATTAAAGTTTAGATGACCTAGTCGAAAATGCCATAACCACTCATCTCTGCTAGCTGCAGTTGCTAGACACTTATGCTCCATCACATTGAGTCCAATCTTGAAGGTCCTATTCTGAGACATTGGAGCCTTCAAGATTAATCTACCACCTGCGTCGAGAACTCTCATCATCTTGTCTTCGACAACTACCTTGTAGTTCTTTTCGACAAGCTGCCCTATACTAAGCAAGTTACTCTTCATGCCTGGTATGTACAACACATTAGAAATTGTTAATCTTTTGCCATCTTTCCTCATAATCAGAACATCACCAACACCTTCAGCTGCTAGAGTGTTGTCATTTGCAAACTTCACTGTGTTCTTCGACCAGGGCTTTATGTTGACAAACCAATCTTTCCTTCCAGTCATGTGTGATGAGCATCCTGAGTCCAAGTACCACTGATCTTGGAATCTTTCTTCATCTTTTGTTGTAACCATTAGCAACGTTTCTTCTTCTTCATGTTTCGCCAGCTTTGCATCAGTCTCTTGATTTCTCTCTCTTTCTGGACAATCACTAGCATAATGACCATACTTCTGGCAATTGAAACATTGAATGTGGCTTTTGTCTGTCTTTCGACCACCACCTCTTCCTGCAGCACCACCTCTTTGGTTGCCTTGGTTCCAAGGTTTCTTTTGATTCGACTGGTTTCCTCCTTTGTTGCCACTCCAGCTACCTTTGCCTTTTCTCTCCTTTTCCGTCTGTGCCTGCAAAGCCATATCTTTCGACTTTCCTGCAGCTCTCTCAGCCATCCTCTATTCATGAGACTCAAGAGTCCCTTGAAGCTCTTCCTTCGTCAACACTGACAGATCTTTCGACTCTTCTATGGCAACTACAACGTGGTCGAACTTTGGAGCCAACGATCTCAAAATCTTTGAGACAACTGCTTTCGTCGTCAGCGTTTCTCCACATACTTTGATTTGATTCACCAACTTTGTAACTCTGGTGAAGAAATCTGTAATGCTTTCGTTGTCTTCCATCTGAAGCAACTCATAGGTTCTCTTGTGAGTTTGTAACCTCACCTCTTTCGCCTTCTCTGCACCTCCAAACAACTTTTCAAGAATCTCCCATGCTTCTTTTACTGAATTAACATCACTAACCTTTTCAAAGTTATCAGGATCAACACACTGATGAATTATAAAGAGTGCTTTATAATCCTTCTTCTTCAATTCTTTGTGCGCAGCCTTTTCCGCCTCCGTTGCATTCTCCACAAGCGGTGTCACTCCGTCCTTCACAAGATCCCAAAGATCTTGATAACAGAAAATCACTTTAACCTGCTTGCACCAATTCTCATAATTGTCTTTCTTGAGAATTGGCAGGGTCGCCGGAAAGTTACCGTTTGGATAGTTCATCGCCATCACTATCTTCCTTCATTGAATCTCTTAACCGGAGCTCTAGATACCAGATGTTGGAAATTCACCTCACACACTATGAAGAATTCCCTTCAATCTTGATCTCAAGATTGATGAACAAACCCACAATATGATAATGATGGTAATAACAAGTAATTATCAAGAACAACAAAAGAGAAGAAGAATAACAAACAAGAAAGAGAAGAATGAGAGAAGAAGTATTTGGAGAGAATGTGTTACCGATAACTGTGGGATTTCTTATTGAACTTTCACTTGCTAACTGCAACTGTGAAATCTGTTCTGTTGTGATGTAGAATACAAAGTAAGACACCCTATTTATAATTTTAGGTTTACACTAGCCCAAAACATAAAAGACCCAAAATATTCTAAATCAAATCTAATCATATGAAATCAAATCTAATCATATGATATCTAATCATATGATATCAAATTAATCATATGATATCAAATCTAATCATATGATATCAAATCTAATCTAATCATATGATATCTAATCATATCAAATCAAATATGTTTACATAATGAATTATATTTAACATTCTTCATCTAGGACTTTCCACATAGCATGTTTTAGAGGTGTAGAATTGATTCTATAGTGTTTTTGAGGTGTTTGGTTCTTCTAAAGTAAAATTGACTTTGCTTTTAAAATTGATTCTAATTAAAATTTGTACCTTTTGAATTTAAACGTGATTTTTACACTGAAATTTATTATTTAACTCACTTTTACATAAATATATCTAAACATAAATCAATTCTACTAAACTAAATTTTGTTAAAATCAATTATATTAAACTCAAATTTATCAAAATTAATTTTGTTCATAGCAAATCCAAACACACACAAAAATATATCTAAACACACTATCAAACTTATTATCCAAATCAATAAAATATTTCATCATCAATTTTAAAAGGCATACCAAAACAAAATGTTTTATGAAAACATAGTGTATTTTGTGTCTCAATTAAGTTTAAAAGAAAATGTCAATTATGTAACAATTATGAAAAGTACTATACGAAAAAAAGGACGAAAATACTACACGTTTTTTGGGTCCGAAGTGTTTCGATGTTTATTAATTCAATCAATAACGTATTATTCGTTAGTTAGTAATTAGAAAAGTCAAATCCAAAGTGCTAGATTTCATCCAAAAAAACAAAAATCCAAGAATACGAGTAATGGAGATACATTGAACATTTATTTGATAGATTTGTTTGTCTAATACAAGTACTAGGGCTTAATATAAGCGGTACTATATCTTAATCAATGTTTATTTAAATGACATATTCTCTCCCATCAATAATATTTAAATAAAAAATGATACAAAATTTTAGTTCTCTTTTCATATAAGAAATGAATAAAAAGACCAAGAACAAATCAACAAATCGACAATGCAAATATTTTAAAATAAAATATATTTGTGGTGAGTATAATATATTCAATCTATTTTTAAAACATGAAGAAATCATGTTATCCTAAGTGTGATAAGGGAAGGCTCATGGTTTTGATATCACTATTACGAATTACTAAAGTATTTGGAGAAATGTGACATTGGTATTGAATTTGATCCTCAACAACAATATTTTTATATTTTTTTTAAAAATTAAAAAACGCGTCACTTTTTTCTCGGTTAATACTCGAGATCAAAGGTGTTAGGGAAAATTTTTTACCTTAGTTGAAAGTTACACCTGAAGAAAATTCTTTATTTTTTAAATATAAATGATATAAATTTTACATAATTTTTTTAATATGTATTCTTTTAAACATTATATATATATTTTGTGAAAATCAAAGTAAATGACACATTTTTGAAACCATTATATATACATTATATATTTATCAAAATACCAAAATAACACATACATTTTTTTTACAACAAAACTAAAATATATATACAAATGATTAACCAATTGACAACCCAACAACTAAAAGAAATTAATATGCTCGTAAATATAAAAACTCTAGGAAGTAATTAGTCCAACGTAAACGGAGATCATTTATATCTTCTTGTTTGAACGTTGTTCGATTATTAAATACCTATAATTTGAACAAAATTTAAATTAGGATAATATAACAACAATAATATTTAATATTCAATCTCAACAACAACAACAACAACAACAACAACATCAACAACAACAAAAACCTTTTACTAGCTAACAACAATATTAGCTTCACGACTAACATTAATAAATTACATGCATATTGATAAAGTGATTACCTTAGCCTATAAATCATTAATACCTCTTGAGACAATATTCAACATATATTTCATAACATAATATCCACAGTCATATCTTTTTAGTTATAGATGAATTCACAAATAATTTTTATATAGTGATTAAAACACATAAAAATCACAAGTAATACGTTAGTGAATATAAAATAATGTTACAAATAATACCACTTATTTTTGAGAAAAAATTTATGTTTTTTATTTCTTAAACCACGACATATAAGATTGTATCTCTCCACAACTCTACATGTTGGAAAAAAATTAAACATAAACAAAAATTACTCAAAAGTAACATGAACATTTTAGTATTACAAATAATAATATCTTTTAACGTTGAATCAAAATGATTTCCCTAACAAACATTGCATAATTGCGTTACTTTTTTTTACTTATAATTATTAATTGTCAATAACCATTGCATGAACATTTAGAATAATTAATAATCGATAGAAAATTGAATACTAAATAAGAGAAAACATAAATTTATATATATTTACGAATTGATGAACGGTCTTAGGTAACAATCTCTTTTTTGTTGGATTAACTTATTTTGTATGTAAGCTTGGATATCATTTTATGTACGTTGGGTATACTGAATATTGAAGGGGTCCAAGAAACCATACTTTTCTAAATTTCTTTCTCCACAAATCTGATGCATGTACCTAAATGCTAACATAAAAGTCAAAATTTGATGTGAATCTTGACATTAAAAATATTTAAGAATAATGAATATAATTTGAAATCACCTTAAAAGATATACTTACAAAGAGGAAAGGAAAATAGAGAAAAAAAATATTTATCCACGTATTAAAAGATTTGGGATAAGTAAATATCCTTAAAAGATTTATAATTTTAATGTCAATATTTACTTTCAGAAGACTTAGAATTCAGGAGTGTTGTGAGACTCTACAAACTTATCCAAGTCTCCTGATCAATAAAACTATACATCTTAGGTGAGGACTTTAAGTTACGTTTTGACTTTGTAATGTAATCTGTTGTGAGTTGTATTTTAAAGCTTCTTCGACGTACACCACTATATAAAATCTATTATTTTGCGAGTTTTATATAATCTTTTGGAATAATAAAAACATTCTAAAATTACATGATAAAGTTCGTATTAATATCAAACAAAAAATAAATACTCTTATATACTTGTAAAACAAATCATGAAAGTTAAAAAAAATACCTCAACATCAATCCATATGCTTGTTTTCAATTCAAGATCATCTTGGCTCCAATCTTCTAACAAAATGCTTACTTTACTTTTATTAAGTAATGACATGTAACTCTTATAAGTGGTGACATGTTCACAATAACACTTCCCATTTTTAAATCAAAATTGATCGACTTCTTAACATCTGCCTTGCAGACTTTTGTCAACTTGACCATCATTGTGACACCTATATAATTTCTTGTACTTTTAGTCTTAGTAGTAGAACCCTAACTTGTAGGAAATATGGCTGTAAGAGAATTGGTGGATGATGTTGAACATGTGATCGAATACATAAGTGAGTTGTCGAGGTTTGAAAAACAATAGTTTAAAACAAAATTATCTTCTAAAATAAAGTTTGAAAACATTTTAGTAAAAGTGTTTGAATAGCAGAATTAAAGCGAAAAATAAAATAGATAAGGGCAAAGAGATAACACAAGAGATTTATGAGTTTAGTCTTAAAGAAGTGACCTACTCCTCTCTCAAGAATTGATCTTGAGAGTATCCAATAGTTCTTGAGAGCTTTTAAAAAACTAAAACCACGAACCCCTTATACAACGAAAGTAAAGTTCCATTTTAACTTCTAACCAAAGAACAAGTTAAGGGATGAAACAATTATCCTTCACACAAAACTACGAACAAAAGTTTGAGCGGTTAGTCTCTAAGACAAATTGAGATTTTACACATGATGATCTCGAAACAAGTTGGAGTTTTGAGTTGGCTATCCTCTGAACCAAACTGAGATTTTATACATGCTGACCACGAACTGAACCGGTATTTTTACAGGGATGATCTCAAACCTACTGAGTTTTTATACATGATAAACTCAAAAACCGAGTGAGAGTTTTTACCAGGATAATCTCAAATCGTCTGAGCTTTTATACAAGGCTGAACTCAAGAACCAATGTGAAAATTTTTTACTAGTTATTCTTCACGAACCCAAAAGAAGAGATTTTCTTCAAGTGGCAGAACTCATAAACCAAATGAAGACTTATAATAATTTCCCAAAGAGCTTATATATTGGTTTACCTCCCAACCAAAACAAACACTTCATAAGGAAGAAAAAATTACTCTAGATCAAAAATAACTCTTTGTAAATTTAAATTAATTCCCTAAACCAGAACAATTTTATCACTAAATTTAAGATCACTCTCAAAGAACTATGGCTAAAAATGTGAGAGAAAAAATAATTTTTAGAAAGATTGGTAGAAATAGGAAAACTGAGATATTCACAATTTTCTGGGATGGTTTGAAATGAAAGGGAAACCCTCTATTTATATGCTAAAAGGTGGTTATTTTTAGGAAATAATCCATGGGCAAAATAAATAACCTAATTGATTAGGCGCTTGCAATAACCGACTATTATCGCCCAAATGATAAGGTTTTGACAGAGAATTGTTACAGCTCATTATGACACTGTCATAATCGATTATGGACTTGATTTGCCCTTATCTAATTGATTATGTATTTTATCTAATAAATTAGATAGTTTAAAAACTTGTCTTAATTGATTTGACAGTTTCCAAAGTAACTAGGTAGGCCCAAAAATTAATTTTGGTGATTCTATTTGAAAAATATAGGCTTCAAAAATGTATGTGTGTGTGTGTGTGTGTGTGTGTGTGTGTGTGTGCGCGTGTGTGTGTGTTAGCCATAATACTTCTAGAAATGCTATTGTATCCTCTCTTTCACACTCTAAAGCTTCAAGTCATTTTTGTTGAATATACCAATCAAATAAGAACTTCACTTGAATCTTCTTGTGGATGATGCTTGAGATATATTTCACTATGTTACCTTTATCAAAGATTTGTAATGATATTACTGACGATCATAAAACCTAAATCTTTAGCTTAATTCAGATGAGTAGCTTGATCAACCACTTTGTGCATCTTTGACCGCTTGAACCAGCTTTAGTACTTGCTTGTCTTAATGTGTTTTTGTCATCAAAATCACCTATTTTTTTACAACTTCGGGTGTCTTCATCAAAACTATGACATTATCAAGGTCAAACATATATTTCTTATCTATGAGCTTTGACCACTTCCTGATTATACCTCCAAGAACATAATTCCACATTCTCCCTCTTTTTGATGATGACAACACATCTCTCAGGGAGGTGGTAAAATAAAAATAGATGGATAATGTTAGACGATGACAATGATCTAGAAGGGGGTTGAATAGATCACTAATTTTTAACAAGAGTCGGTGCTTTAAAAAATTATTACATAAACGTGCGGAAGCGCCCAAGGATTTTAATCATCTAAACGAACCGTTATTGGTAAGATTGGATATGTGCAGCCAAATGGACAAAAAATAATGAGAAAACGAATCGATACATTGCCAATTAATCAATACAAAAAATGATCACTTTGTATCAACCAGTTTCCAATGGATTATATAAAGTAACAATCAACTTGACAAATTCACAAACAATTTGTGTGCGATCAATGCATCGAACAGTTGGTGTGCAAAACACCCCAAATTGAATTTCCAATGAAATGATACTGCATAATTTTTCACTATTACAATCCAAGTGATTGTAATGATTTTTCATAACAGAATTTCAACACTACACAATAGTGGAAATTTATCAAAAAATTCATATCAAACAAATGCAATCAATGCAAAATAAAGAGATAGAGTAAGAGAGAACGACACCGAATTTGTTTAGGTAGTTCCCATTATCATCCTCGCTTCGGGTACGTCTTCCCCCATTTCTAAAACTACAATTGAGATATTTATTATCAAGTTGCAAAGTTTATACAAGAGAAGCAATAATCACCACACACTCAAGCCTAATTGTTAAAGTTGATACTATTCCCTTCTCTCTCCTTGATTCAAGTCGAATCAAGTGCATCAAATGCTTCAAACAAACCTCCGGTTACCACTACTTGTTCGAACGAACCCACCGTTCTTCAAACCTTTCGCTCGGCTTATTTTGATCGTAAAACGTTTGACCCTAAATCTTTCGTCACAATCCTCCGGTTACCGCTACTCGTTTAAACGAACCCTCCATTCTTCAAACCTTTCACTCGGCTGAATCTGTGAGGCAAAGATCTGTGCAAAAAAACCCTGAATCCTCAAGATCTTAGAGGACAAAACCCCAAGGTTTTATTCAAGAAAAACCCACTGATAACTCAACTTGAACTAGATACACAAATCCTATGTTTGGACGTTATCAGCTCGACGATGCACAAGATCAACAAAAATTGTTATGTGTAATTGTTGACGAATGCAAGTGTGAGAATGAATATGATGAGAAAAATCAGTGTATATCTTTCACTTTTCTTGTTCTATGTAGTACAATAATGAGACAAATGAATATATAGGATGCCAAGACCCCATAACTAACATAACAACATTTTGAAACACAATATACTAGAAAAATTGACTCACAACAGCGAGCGGTCAACCTAAGCATTAGGTGGGTCGAGTTGAGCACACCTGAATGCAAAACTACAAAAAAAATCAAGTTATGCGTCGATCTGAATAGGATCATGCGTTGACACAAGGTTACTTCAAAATAATAGATTTTTATTATTTCAGTATGAGTATACCTATGGGTGACGTGAGTAGATCCAAGAACAATTGATTGTTTGATCAACATGCATGCGTCGACCTCCACAGGTTTGTGAGTTGACGCAAGGTCTCTATAATTCCAAAAACAAGTTCTTTGTGAATGTTTTGGTTGACTTAAACTATTTTTTTGTTGACCTAAGGTATCTACTATGATCAAGTGCACAAATATCATATATGAGATGCTTCTATATGCATAAACACATGAACATGGAATATTTTATGGATATTAAAGACTGAATGCAATCTAAGACGTGATGATACCGTCTAAAGTACAAGTAAGAGCTAATACACATTTTGACATCATTAAAATAAGGACTAAGAAACCTTGCCCTCACATACTCCCCCCTCTTTTATGATGGCAAAACCGTTGCAAAATCTTCAACTTATCGAATACTTTGAGAAGCATCCTCCCCTTTATTTTATGCTTTTCTTTATGGAAAAAAAATTGATCTATCTTTGTGAAGCGCTGCTTTTGCATTCTCCCCCTTTGACAACATAAAAAAGAGCGAAGCACGAGGTCAACCGAAATCAAAACGTATTCATATAAATACAATCATACACTTTGCAACAGATAAACATCAACAAACATTCACATAAAATAATGTTGGTGCAAGGGATATAAACATAAATAGGACAAGAAACATAAAGAAACTTAGTGCATTACACAACCAAATTTGTCCAATACATGTTCCAAGTCAACATATCCAAAACAAATAACAAAACACAAAATAACATGCAAAATAAAACATGAAATGCACAATACAACTCAACACCCTATGGTATCCTCCCCCTATGTGGGTGAACCCTCCGTTTGAAAGAGTAATTCGAATATGGCGCTCTTTGCTCCTCTTGGCATTCGGTGAAATCAAGAACAATATTATTTAGAGTGTTGAAGGCAACAGAGAGAGATCAATGCTGACTTGCAACATTCACAGCCATGATATCAAACCTTTGTAGGATTGTGGAAGCAAACAAGTCAAAGTTATCACTTTGATCTTGAAGCTGACTCTGCAAAGTCGTGTACCTTTCCTGTTGAAGCATAGCAAAGTTTTATTGTTGAAGCTGCATATTTCTCAACATTTCTAGTGCTTCAGAGTTATCCGGTTAGTATTGAGGTGGAAATGGAGGCATGTAGGACAAGCCTTGGTTAGTCCAGCCTATATGTTTCCATTCTCCCCAGTCTTGGTTAGCATAGGGATCATGTCCAGGTGAATCATCTAGCCAATCACCATGACTGTCAGTAGGATGGTCATCCTCCTCCATGTGATGAGTTTCCTCATCCTCTTATTCGTTATACTCTTCATACTCATCCAAATTCCGAACCCTTGAACCTGAGGCTTTTATCTTAAACACATATCTTTGCTTTTGAAAATCCTAAAGATAACCTATCAAAGTCAGGGTCTTTTGGCTAAATTCTTGATCAATCGTTAAAGACATGTATGAAATACCTTGGACAACAACAACAACCCGATTAAGAGCACTTTGAACTCTTATATTATTTTTCAACAGATAGACCAAATGCACCTCAGCTTGGTCAACCCTCAAATAACCTCCCTTCTTAGGACGGAGAATGTAAGCTACAATCCATTACAGAATCCTGTCAATCGGCGGAACGTTAGATCGGGGTTGTGAAGTACACGCCTGAGAGGTGGACGCTCTAGTGAATCTCTTTCCCGTTGCTCTTGTAGAAGCCATGGAAGCTTTAACTTTGTGAGTAGTGAATAGTACCCGAGTGGAGTTTGATGATGAGAACCCAAATAGCAAGCTTATGTTATCTTGAAATTTCTGACTTGATGAAGTTTTAGAAATGAGTTTTAGGGTTTGTAGAGGATTTTAGAGAGTAGGAGAGGAGAAATAAGATGAAGAGATGCAAATGATTATGATAATGAACATTTGAAATGGGACATCACATTGAATGATCATAATTTCCCAAGAAAAAACATATGCACTCCATTTTCCAAGGAGAAAATTTGAGTTTCGCAGCGATGCGTCGACCTAAGCCTAGGATGCGTCAACGCATGCAGGTTAAAAATACAAAATTCTGAACCATTTTTTATTATCTAAAGGATTGATCCAGAATTGAAAGATTGAAAGAAGGCCATCACTGTAACTTTCTTGACATTGATTGAAGAAGGTCTTTGGAAAGCAAAAAACCTTCAAAGGCTGAGAGAATATAAACCTATTTGGTTAATTGGATGTCTTTATAAAATCATCTAAAAAATTCTTGTTGCTATATTAAAGAAGGTTGTTAGAAAGAAAATCTCAGTAGGCCAATCCGCTTTTGTACCAAACAATCAAATTCTTGATGGTAATGTTAGTGGTCAATGACTTATTGGATTTATCAAAGAGGAAAAAGAAAGAGTTTATAATGCTAAAGGTTAATTTCCATAAGGCATATGATTACGTTAGCTAGAACTATCTAAGATATGTTATAAGAAGAATGGGTTTTGGTTCTAAATGGATGAATTGGATGGTGGTATGTATATTCACAAGTAGTATGTCAATTCTTGCTAATGCAATTCTAACATAGGATTTCCATGTAGGGCGTGCAGAGAGGCAGGCAAATCCGATTTCTCAATTTTTATTCCTTTTAGCGGTAGAAGGTTTGACGAGTCTAGTTTGTAATGTGGTTCATATGAAAGAATTCCATGGCTTTGAAGTTAGTGAAGAAATAAATTTCAAAATTTTATAGTTTTTGGATGATATAATCATGGTTGGGAAAGAATCATGGATAAATTTATGAAGTATTACACATTACTTTGTGGTTTTGAACTGGTTTCAAGTTTACGTGTTAACTTCTATAAGAGTAAGTTGTTTGGATTAAACTTAAAGAAGAACTTTATGTAAGCGACATCTAATTTTTTGTCATGTTGTATGAACTCGTTACCATTCTAATTCCTAGGCATACCCGTGGACGCATACCCATGGAGAGGTACAACATGGAATTCAATTTTTGGAAAGCTTTAATGTAGAATATCTTCGTAGAAAGGGAGGTACCTATCAATTGGTGGCAGAGTAGTGATGTTGAACTTCGTCCTTAGCAGCATACCAATGTATTTCTTATCATTCTATAAATCCTCAAATAAGTAAATGGAAATAGCAGATCCTTAATGATCAAGGAATTATATGGGCAGGAATATTATTACATATGTATGGTAATATAAAGTCAAGAATTCTACTAAATAATGTAACAATAAGTGATACAAAAAATTTGTGGTGGTGGAGAGATTTAATGGCACTAGGAATATCTTTTATGGAGATCTAGAATTGGTTCTCAAAAAACATTGTCTACAAATTAAGACAATGATGAGAAACTCCAAAAATGGAATGTTTGATGGCCAATAATTGGGTGTGAGACTCCTGAATTCCATAAAATATGCTCACATAGGAAATAAAAAATCATCTGGAGGATATGCAACTCATACTAATCAACATTGAATCAAGAAGGGAAATCAATGATAGTTTTGTGTGGTTGCATGATAGTTTGAAGGGATTCTCTATAAAAACATGTTATATGCTTTTGTTTGAATGTGTTGATGTAGGTATAAACATGGATGAAGTAACTATGAGGGCCTTACACGAAATATGGAAAATAAATGTTTCATCCAAGATACAAGTGTTTTATTGGTGATGGATACTTGATAAACTCCCAACCAAATTTGAATTATCTAAAAGAGAAGTAGTAAGCAGAAATCATAATTTAGTGTGTACGTTATGTTTTAAAGAAGAGGAGTCTGTATCACACTTATTTTTCTTATGCATGTTTCTTATACAGGTGTGGAGGATGGTGTACAAATGGATTAATGTGTTAAGTATAACAAGTGTGAGTAGTGTGGATAATAGTCACATATTGGATATGAATGTAGTGATTTGAGCATTTATAAGTGGGAGAACCCACACACCTATCACCTTAAGGTTTTGGGTGAATATGTGGTGTGTCTCTCACTTGTTTGGGTGAGTCTTTGACCTTTAGGTGAGTGTTTGACCCAAGAAAAGTCCCACAATGTTCAATACTCTCTAGTGAAAATCTCCCCTAACAGTGGTATCAGAGCCCGATTAGAGTAAGGGACCTGCTTCTTGGTGCTCAGGCGACGTGTCCTATTGAAGTTCCCATGATGAGATAAAGGGTGTTTCTCAACGGCGATACAAGTATGTGGATGAAAGAGCTTCCGCTTGAGGGGAAGTATAGTGGATGGAATCACACTTGAGGGGGGAGATTGTTGAGAAACAAGTATGAGTTGTGTTGAAAAATAATTACAAGTCTGAGTAGTATGGAAAATAGTCCCACATTAGATAAGAATATGGTGACTTGAGCATTTATAAGTGAGAGAATCCAGACACCTATCATCTTAAGGTTTTTGGGTGAATATGTGGTGTGTCTCTCACAAAGGCGTGTTGCTCTAAGAAGGATGTCCCACCGTTTAGAATGCTCCTCGTTCGAACCCCAATTGTTGCGCTAAAAAATGGTGTTTCTCTAAGAAGGATGTCCCACCGTTTAGAATGCTCCTCGTTCGAACCCCAATTGTTGCGCTAAAAAATGGTATAATGAGCCTTTGGTTCGAGTGAAGGACCGACTCACTTGTATCGAAAGTATCCCCACATGTCGGGGGTTTAGTGCCCCGTTAAAGAGGGTCAACGACGGTACAAAGGTGAGAAAGTGCAGTTGCACAGTTGAAGCTTCCGCTTAAGGGGGAGCATTGTAGAAGTATTGTGGATAGACTCACACTTGAGGGGGAGTGTTAACTATAACAAGTGTGAGTAGTGTAGATAATATTCTCATATTGGAGAGTAAAGTGGTGATTTGAGCATTTATAAGTGGATAACCTACACACCTATCACCTTAAAGTTTTGGGTGAGAATGTGGTGTGTCTCTTACAAATATGTTGCTCTAAAAAAAAATTTCACAATGTTCAATGTTCTATAGTAAAATTCTCCCCTAACATGATGCAACATGTTCAATGGCTGAAATAGAGATATAATACTTTTTCTAATTTGAAATTTTGATGACATATAGGACTCTGAAAATTTTAAGGAGTTTATTATAGTTAATGACGTGTTAGTGTGTGTGGCTTATGAGGAATGAGGTGTTGTTTAAGGGGACTACAAAGGAGGTCGAGGAAGTTCTCAAAAATATTAAACTATTCGCTTGGTCATCATGGTTTATAGCAAAAGTTATAAGTAAATTTGAGTTTAAATATTTGGTTTGGTGTTCTAACCCTTTGATTTGTCTCCAAAGTAATGAAAATTTTAAATTTTAATGAATGCTAGTACTCATTGTACTCAAATAATATATTTGCTTATAAAAAAATATATTGATCTCCAAATTTTTCTCCATAATCTAATATTTTTATATTGTTAAAAAGAAAAAGACATTCTTACAAGTTACAACACTAAACAAAATAAAACACTTATATATCAATGTCTTTAATATATATCAACAATTTTAAAAAAATGTATTTAATTTTTTTTAATATACAAATTTTATAGTGTTTAGACTCTCCAATAATTTGTTTAATCGTAAGTTATATTTTAATTGCTATGATTTGATATTTAAAAAAAAATTATAATATATAATTAATTTTTGTCAGATCCTTTAAAATCTTATCATACTTTAAAACAACTAAATTATTTTTGTTAAAATTAAATTCTCAAATTTCATTCTATTTTGATGTAAACTTAGGTTGATTTTCTGTAATATTAAAAATATAATTTATTAACTTCCATTTTGGAACAATTTTATTAATAATATGAAAGAAAATTAAAAATATTCAAATTTTAAAAATTATAGAAAAAAAACTCAATTCTCCTTCCGTTAGGAACTGAACTATGTGTGTTGGGATGGGGGCATATGCCCCACTATATTATCTAGAATATTCGAATACTATTATATATTCATATAATAATTAATAAAAAATATCTAGTTATACAAGTATAATCATAAATTAAATTTTTTTTTTTATAAATATATTATTTGAAATTAGAGGTAAAGATAAATAGTATATGAATAATTATTTATGATTCCGTTTATAATGATTTGAAATTTTTTATTTGGAAATTAAACTTTAAAACTAAAATATAGTCAAATTAGTTCTGTATTTAATTTTAAAATAAATTTTTACTATAATTTAAAAAGAATTATTTAAATATTTTTATTTTAACACTAGATATTATCACTAAATTTGCAGGGTTAAAAGAAATTTAAGGTTAAAAATTCAAACAAGAGTGTAAATATAATACCGACAATTAATTACTAATAATTTGTTTTTAGAAAAATCAAAGATTACATACAGGACAACTACTCATATCATGATTAATTACTCTTATATTGAGATAGATAAATAAATAATTTTATTAATAATGAAATTGAAAAAATACATCTAAAAAATTGAGAAAGTTAATAATTTTTTTTAAATTATATAATATATTACACACCCAAACAGGTTTCCAATTAAAATATGAACAAAGGTTTGAGTTGAGTTATCCTCTGCTCTTGAGCAATTTAAGGCGTTGGGCACACTCTACGAAATACCTAGAACAAAAAAACACAAGTTACTATAGTTAGAAATTACTACAAGTCCTTTAAAAAAAACTAAAAATATATATAAAAACTATAAGAATATAGATGTGCTTGTGTGTTACTCCATCCTTAACATAATTATTGTCACATATTTTTTAATATATATTTTTTTAAAATTCTTTTTAATATTTTTTAATATATATTTTTTTAAAATTCTTTTTTGGAAATTTTCCCGACCCTATACTCCAAACTCCCATAGAAAACCTAAAAAATATTTTTTGATGTAACGAGTAATTAACAGTTACCTCCATGAAACATCTTGAGCAAGAATCCAATCACCTTCTTTGTCTTGATAAACCAGTTCATATTTTTGATCATCATCACCTGTTAATAATTTCCAACTACATGAATAAATCCATACGTATATATCTCAACTGATTAATGAACTTGGAAATATAATTAGGTCTTTGAACAAACAAAGTATATAGATATACTTACTTTTTCCAAACATGTCCAACAAAGTTTGGTTAAGAGTGTGAAATGAATTATGCCTGCTAAGATTAACTTTTCTAGCTATTCCTACACCCTCCATCTTCACCTTCACGTAATTCCTTGACGCAACAAGAACTTCTTCATCATCCTCATCGTTACTAGTCCTATAAATCAATCATATAACATATTTGTTAACTCATGAACGTGTAAATAGTAATGAATTAATAATGATGAGTTAATATTACTTGGTGATGGTGGAAGTGGAAGTGTGAATGCAGTGTTGAAGATCATGATGATCTGAATGGCCAGGAGTTAATGGGAGGAGAGAAAGAGTAGGAAGCATAACATCTGATCCGTTGGTGCTACTAGATGTTTCTGCTGCATGTTCCAAGAGTTGAGGAAAACTAGGTTTGTTATTAGGGAAGTGAGTCTTGCTAGCAGCGTTGTGAGCATGAGAATTTGAGAGAGCTAGACTCAAATGAAGATCCATAGTCATAGAAACTATGTAAAATAAGAAGGAAGGAACGAGGTATTTATTGAAAGGGTGGGACTGGTGAGACAGAATAAGAGCCATGGATGGAGTTAAGATGTCTGTCTCAACTCACTAATTTGTTCATGTGTCCATCACCCTATAGATTCATAATGTAATGTTTTAATATTCTATTGGGGAACTCCTATTTATAAGAAAATTTTATTTTTTAAATTTATTCAATAATTAATATATCTACTCTATATTATTGATTCTATTAATCTAATAAATAAGCTTTTTTCCTATAAATAATAAGGAAGTAATATTTAGCAACATGTTATTAAAAAAAATTAAGAAAATTATGTGATCTAACATAACTTTTCAAAAATAATAATAATTATGTGTATAATTATTATTCTGTTTTATATCTATATTGAATCTAATGTATGGTCCTATATATAATTCAATATTATATTTTTTAAAATATACGAATGTATTTAATAATAAACAAATTTAATATTTTATTTTATGCTCACTTATTTCAACATGATCATATATTTTACTGTTATACTTGACCATGATATATGTAGATATTACTCAGATTATATAACTCATGTCCCTTTGCATGATTCATAGAATGTCTAATTAAAATAGTTTATAAGTATCTTGTTACCGACAATGTTTGATGATACTAAAGTAATTATCTCTTTATGTAAGGGCCATAGTGACTAAGTTGAAGGGTAATTTATATCACTATACTTGCTTAAAAGAAGTACATATTTGTGACACCTTTAGGATGGTAGGAATGGCTAGCAACTTTAGTATTTTGAGGTTTTTAAGGCAAGCTCACGAGGGTGAGAAGTCTTGTTTTGGAGGTGTATTCTATGGGGATTGAGCAAGCCCGCAAGGGTAAAAAGATCTATTACATGGGGTATTTTATGTTGATATCAGATTGTCCCTCTCAACACTAAGGTTGAGGTATGTATAGAGGCCTATGGGTCATGATTTTGGGTTTCTTGGAAATAACAACCTCTCATCCTAGTAACGATAGTGAACTATTGAATCTCTATTTCCTAGGGAGACATAAGTTATTCCCATGACTCCTTTTGTGAATTAACTATGATCAAGACACGTCACTTCCCACATTTTTCTATCATGTGTGAGTGCGGTGTGTCGCGGGCGATGTCATCCCCTTGTGAGCGATATGATCATATCTCCCTTTGTGGGTGATACGATCTCCCTGTCCCTTGCAGACCCTCACAAATATATCACTACACAATCACTCAAGCACAAGGGCTTGATAAAAGGAAATATGCTTTATATAGTTTGCATTGGTGGAGCCTATGCATGTGGGCAATGTGCTTAGATGAGTATACCTGATTAAACTTTTAGCCTCTCAGATAAAGAGTTTAGATGAGCCTCTCTGATGAGACTCTAAGTCTCTTAGGCAAGGCGTTTAGATGAGCATGTGTGAGGAGACTCTAACTCGAGTCCCTCAGGAGAGACATTTGGATGAGCCTGTCTATTGAGACTTTAAGCCCCTCTGGTGAGACATTTAGATGAGCCTGTCTGATGAGATTCTTAGTCTATCATACAGGGTGTTTAGATAAGCCTGTATAATGAGATTCTAATACCCTCAAACGAGACGTTTAAATAAACATGTCTGATGAGACTCTAAGTCGAGTACCTCATGCTAGACACTTGGATGTACCTGTCTGATAAGACTCTAAGTCCCTCAAGTGAGGTATTTAGACTAGAAAGCATGATGATACTCTAAGTCCCATATGTAAGGCATTTAGTTGAGCATTCTAGAATAGACTCTAAGTCGAGTCCCTTAGGCGTGACACTGGGACGAGTCTGCCCAGGGAGACTTTAAGTCCCTCAAGTGAGTTGTTTAGATAAGTCTGTCTGATGAGACTCTAAGCCCTTCATGCAAGACACTTATACGAGCTTGTATGATAAGAATCTAACTCCCTCACGAGAGGCGTTAAGATAAATATGTATGATGAAACTCTAAGTCCCTCATGCAAAGCGCTTAGATGATCCTTCCTAATGAGACTCTAAGTCGAGTCCTTTAGGCGAGACAATTGTATGAACTTGTTTGATGAGACTATAAGTCCTAGGTAAGGCATTTAGATGATCCTATTTAATAAGACTCTAAGTCCCTCTAGCTAGGCCTTTAGATGAGCCTGTATGGTGATATTATAAGTCAAATCCATTAGGCGAGACACTTCGAAGAGTCTGTATGAGGAGGCTCTAAGTCCCTCTGGAAAGGAGTTTAGATGAGCCTATTTAAGGAGACTCTAAGTCCATCATAGAAGGCGTTTAAATGAGCCTGTCTGATGAGACTCTAAGTCCCTCAAGTGAGGCATTTAGATGAGCCTGCCTAATAAGACTCTAAGAGTCCCTCATGCAAGACACTTAGATGATCTTGTCTTATGAGACTCTAAGCCCCTCAACTGAGGCATTTAAATGATCCTTTTTGACGACTCTCTAAGTCCTTCAAGTGAGTAATTTAAATGAGCATGCCTGACGAGACTCAAAGTTGAGCCCCTCATACGAGACACTTGAATGAGCATGTTGTTTGAGGTGACTCTATGTCCCTCGGGCGAGGAATTTAGATGAGCTTGTCCAATGGGACACTAAGTTTCTTAGTGAGGCGTTTAGATGAGCATATCTGACGAGACTCTAAGTCTCTCAGGTGAGGAGTTTAAATGAGGCTTCCCGATGAGACTCTAAGTCCAGTCCCTCAGATGAGATACTTGAATTAGCTTGTTTAATAAGACTTTAAGTCCCTCAGATGAGGCTTTTATATGATCATGCATGATGAGACTCTAAGTCCCTCAAGCAAGGTGTTTAGATGAGGTTTCTTGATGAGACTCTAGGTCGATTCCCTCAAGTGAAATACTTGGATGAGCTGATTTGTTGAGACTTTAAGTCCTTCAATTGAGGCATTTAGATGACCCTATTTTTCCACATATAACTTCTTCATATTTCTCTAGACGGTGAAAAGGATCTCCATGTGGAGGTCAAACATTGACATATTTTCTTAAGAGGTGGCATGGATATCCCTATGGGGGTCCAATGTATGGGGGTGCAATGTTCATATGTTGCCTTAAGAGGCGACATGGATTGTCTTATGGAAATTTGGAATTCTCGTATTTCCTTAAGAGGTGACAAGGATCATCCTGTGGAAGTCCAACATTCATGTATTTCCTTAAGAGGTGGAAATGATATTCATGTGGAAGTTCATCATTCATGTATTTCCTTAAAACATGGCAAGGATCTTACTGTGGAAGTCCAACTTACTTATCAGGGAAACCAAAATATTTTTCTTGCTCATAAATATTCATAAACATATACATAGGTGGGTAATACACCTGTCTAACACTTCAAAAATAACTAAATTATAATACTACCTTCGTTCCTATATATAAGAGACAACTCATTTTTTAGGTTCATTGAATAATTAATGTATTTGGTCAGTTTATAGACTAGAGACATTGATTATTCAATGAACCTAAAAAGTGAGTTGTCTCTTATAAAAAGAAACGGAGGTAGTAATATTTTAAGCGGTCGGAGTTCCAAGTTCTAGGGATGAGTCGCCCATCTAACCCCTCCAACTTATATACTTCTTATGGTAGCTTCTGGAATATTCGATATGGTCTTTCATAATTGGGCTACAATTTTCCCTGCTAAGCAGGCATAAAAATTTATTTTAGCATCAAGTCACCCTCATTTATTTTTCTTGGAATTAACTTAGAGTTATATCTTATGGACTTGGATGCCTTTTGCTTTGCGGATAACTCTCGGATGTGGGAAATATCTATTATTTCGTCGATTAAATTGGCAGCGCCCCTTAGCTCTAACTTGTTCACTTCCTGGTTAAAGTGAGAACGCTAACATGAGGGTGTTTCGATCTCTACGGATAACACAACATCTGCCCCGTATACCATGGTAAAAGGAGTTCTCTTGATAGTTGAATGTAGATGGTATGGTACGACCATAATATTTTATGGAGTAATTCAACCGATGTCCCTTTGGTGTCATCCAATTTCTTCTTGATCCCTTTTAAGATCACCTTGTTTTCTAACTCCGCTTACCCATTAGCTTAAGGATAGACGGCGGAGACGAAATTGTATTGTACTCCCTTTTTGTGAAAGAAGTCAAGTGTGGTACTACAAATTTTGGGTTTTGTTGTCTGATATGATGACGCCTGGTATCCCAAACCTGCACATGATCTTATTCCAGTAGAAGTGGGGAGATATTTTTGCTATAATTTTTACAATAACCTATGATTCTATCCATTTTGTGAAGTAGTCGACTCCAACTAAAAAAATTCAATTACCCAAGTGTTAGAGGGAAAGGGCCCAGAATATCCACACCTCATCGGTGAAAAAGCCAACGCAATGTCATAGAGTGAAGGAGCTTGGCTGGAGATTGGCGTGTCTCTAGCATCAATCACATTTCTTGACAAATAACATTTTGTCTTTCATCAAGGTGGGAGAATAGTTGCCCACCCTTAGTAGCTTTTGGAGGAATCGACCGCCAATATGGCTACTGCATGCTCCTTGATGAACCTCAGCAAGGACTAAGACGATTTCGTGCCCCCTGGGAATCGTAGAATAGAGGAGGCTTTTCCTATCTTGTAAATTTTTCTTGCTAGATTAGTATGTTTGGCGGCCTACTTCTGAACCTTCTTCGCCTCCATCTCCTCAAAGGGGAGCTCACCCTTCTCCAGATAGTGTGGTATGGACGACATCTAACCTGAGTCTAGGGGAGGTGAGGTCCTCTTGTATCATTGTTCAATTGTACACTTTTATCTTTGTGCTGGCAAGTTTCGACAGAAGGTTCGCTCTGAAATTTGTGTCCCTAGGTACATACTTTAATTCAAAGGATTTGAAGTGTGTATATAAATTCTGCATATTGTGGAGATTTTTTGAGTTAAGGCTCCTTTATCTAGTATTCCTCGACGAATTTATTGGCTACCAGTTGAGAATCACTCTTCAACTTTATTGAAGCACCCACTTCCAGAGTGAGGACCATACCAGCTATGAAGGCTTCATACTCGACCTAGTTTCTACTGGTCCGAATTCAAATTTTAATGATTACTCAATTAGCATGTTACTTCGTATTTATAGTACTATCCCGACATAACCCCCCTTGATGTTTTTGGCATCATCCACCAATAAATTTCATACAATGGGCACCTCTTTATCTACTAGAAAACTAAATTCCACCAAATTTTTTGTCAAAACTTGCAATTTGATGATTCCTCTTGGGAGGTATTAAATGTTATACCCCGAAATCTCTATCGCCCAAGGCACCATTCTTCTTGCTAGGTCTAATTTCTTGAGGACCTTTTGGACACCCTTAGTTTCTCGATCTTTTGATAACATGCATTGACTCCTTTAAGAAATTTGCTTATGAAATACATAGGTTGCTCTGCTTTGTCTGCCTCATGGATGAGTATTGAACGTATCGCTTGATCTGTGACTGAAAGGTAAAGGAGCAATGGAGACCCAAATTTGGGGATAGTAAGGATACGTGGCGATGTGAGGAAGGTTTTTTTATTTTAAATGCTTCCTCATATTCCCATGTCCATTCAAACTTTTCTGAAGAAAAGAAAATTCTTGTTGTCTACATAGGAGCGGAATCAAGATAAGGCGGCAAGATGACCTATTAGTTATTTGACCTCTCTAACGTTGGTGGGTATTCTGATGTTGGTGATGGCTTAACACTTATATGGGTTCGCTTCAATGGCCCTATTGGTTAACATGAAGCCAAGGAACTTCCCTGCCTATACTACGAATGAGCACTTTGTGGGGTTTAGGCACATGTTATATTTCCCGGATGGTCCCACTACATCCTCTAAGTCTACTGCACGACTCTGCCCATCTGAGGCTTTTACTATCATGTTATCGACATAGACTTTCAAGTTTCTCCCTACTTGTTGGGAGAATACCATGTCCATGAGTCACTGGTAGCTAGCGTCATCATTCTTCAAGACAAAGGGCGCGACGTTATAGTAGTAGTTACCGTGGTTTGACATGAATGTGGTCTTGGACGCATCCAGAGGATCATTTTAATCTAGTTGTACCTCGAGTAGGCGTCTATGAAACTTAAGGCCTTGTAGCCCGAGGACCATCGATTAGGCTATCAATATCTTGTAGAGGCTAAGGGTACTTGGGATAGGCTATATTGAGGTCGTTGAAATCTGCACACATGCCCCACTTATTTGATACTATTTTCACCAGGAAAACATTGGCCAACCATGTTGGGTATTTTACTTCGGTAATGAAGCCAACACTTGTTAACTTATTCATTTTTTCGTCGATAGTGTGTCCCTTCTCCTTACCAACTTTCCATATTATTTGAGACACTAGTCTCACAGAAGGGTCGACAACTAGGAGATGGCACACGACTCTAGAACATATGTCTGACGTGTCAGACAGGGTCCAAGTGAACAAGTCGATGTTTCTTCCGAGTTCATTGGCTATTTTTCACTCTTCTTATTCTAAACGTGAGGTGCCTATCTTTGTTACTTGGTGACCCGAAGGACCTATTTGAACCTCCTTTAAATCTTCTATGGGGTGGCTCTCTTTTTTTCCATGCCCAGTCTAGGATCCCAACTCGTGTGTCAATGTCTTGTGCCTCAGAAAAGGGGCAACCTAGTAAAGGTGCAAGAAACACAATAATAGAGGTTTGAATTGGGTTTCTGGATTTAAAACTTTTTTCCACCTGTCATACCTAACTTTTTACCCCTAAGATGCCACCTAATTTACATAATTTTCATAAAATTCATCATTACACATGTGTGTGTGTCTTTATGCATCACTAACCTCTTTAAAATCAAGAACATGTGCTTTGGTTGTGTTTTGATCTTAGCTAGGGTTTTGCTCTCAAGAAGCTCAAGGTTTGACCAGTAAAGGAATGTGGAATTATCAATACCTCAAGCCCTAATATATTTATCATTGCTCCAGGGTCTATTCTCATCAATAATCAAGTATAATATTTCATCATTTCAAGATCAACAAGGCTTAAGATCCTCAGTGCACCAAAATTAGGGTTTTGACCTAATTCAGTCCCTGGGTTGACTTTTGGGTTAATGCATGATCCAATACCTCAAGATATGTTTCAAGGACCTCAAATACATCACATTAGTCCATTCTTATGTTTGGATTGATCCAAAGAACTTGATTCATAAGCAATACAAGGATCCAAATTCATCTGGACCACCAACTAGGGTTTCTGATGAAAAGTCAACTACACCTTTGACTTTTGACCATTACATGATCTCAAACCTTAGGACATGACTCAAGACACTCAAAAACGCCTTTGGAATCCTTCCATATTGTTTAATTAGACCCAAAGTTTGATTTCATAAAAGATCACCAAATTCAAAATTCATCTGATACAAAAGTCAATTATGATCAAAATCAAGTTTGACTTTTGAAGATTTTGGTCAACCATGGTTGCTTCAAGTCAAGAATGATGATAATATATGATTTGAATCATGATTTATCAAGAAAAATCAAGAAATGTGAGGTTACTTGTAAAAAGGGCAACCATGAAGAAATGATTTTTTTAAAGTTATGAGAAAACCCTAATTTGGTGCTAACTTGCCAAGGCCATAACTTCCAAACCAAGTAACCATTTTCTTTGTTCCAAATATCAAATTGAAAAGCTTGCTACATAATACAACTTTGTCCTTAAGGATGAAATCTCAAATTTTTTCTAGATTAAGAGATATAAGGTCATGAAGTTGGAGGATTCATGCTTTTTAACCTAAGACACTTAGTGAAATTTTAAGACAAAACTGTCTTTTGATTAAGCCAAATTTAGGGCTATTTTTCTATATGATCCACATTGATTCAAGACAAAATTTGAAAATCAAATTTGAAGTATGATATCTCAGCTTTCCAAAATGACCAAGAACGCGCATTTACCCAATTTGAGCAAGGAGATATGAATCTCACAACATGCCTTGCTACAACTGATTTTCAAGATAGAATTGATAAACCTCCTTGCACCACACGACTTGGTAAGCTTTGCATGTGCTCTGCAAAACATAACTGATTTTTTTAAAGTTTCATCACTTGGCATGTGAAAAAAAATCATTTCAGAAGCTAGGAAGTGAAGTTTTGTCCTCTAGCATTAAAGTGGAATAGTGATTTTGAGTAAAAAACCCTCCAATATGTTAGAACTTGATCAGAGCATCAAGGGATGGGATGAAACCATAAGGAACCAAGCTCAAAAGATTAGAACTAGAGCCATGTGAAAAATATCCCATGTGTGCCTTGGCTTTAAAGTTATAGGTACATGACATCACTTGATCGATATTAGCCTACATCTAAATCTTTTCAAATTCAAAATGTCAGACACATTTCTCCTATAAATAGAGGCCCTTATGCTTTATTCTATGTACACCAAAACATTTCAAGAGCTTGTTTTCTCTCATTCTTCCTCTTTTCAAAATTTTCAAGTCTCAAAGGAGTGAAAACTTGAATTCCCAGTTCAAGACCATTTTCAATCAAACCAAGCATCCAAACACTTCATATACATCATGCGTAAGTGATCCAAATGCTCAAACCTTAAATGTAACATCAAAATCACCAAGTCGCATGCCATTTTCTTCACACACATCACAAACTGCAGATTGATTCGAGTTAGAAGCTTCAGAAGGTTTCCATCCATTCTAAACATTGGAACACACTCCTTGGAGGTCAAGGAAGTTGTATGGATCATTAAATCACATATGTAACACCTCCAACAGAGAATTCGATTCTCACTTGCAAGGTAAGTTTCCTCAAAACCTGAACTCTATGATTCATGCATCAATTTTGACCATTCAAGTTACATGCATATTTATCATGACGTTGTGATCATTTTTCGTCAATTAATTGTCATGTATAATGATTGTATGAGATTTCATATTAAATTGATCAGTTATAGTTCATACGGTTCTCAAATTATTTTCTTTTGATACACTGAATTTAAATAAAACTGGTTAATTCCATTCAATTCCTCGTGAAATTTCAAACAATTTTCACTTTTACATCATACTATTTGGTTGAGTATTAAGGAAGTTCAGAAATTCAAATTTTTGATGAAGCTCGTGGAAGAAAACGAGCATGAAGGTGTCTCAATTTTCATTTCTTCTTTTGATTTTACTACTTAATTAAATGGGAGTGGTTTGATACACTGATGTATCACACCCTAGTGGTTAATGTGCGCGTTATAAGGCGTTGTGTGACCCTTAGGTTTGGGTTCGAATCCCCCTCGCCCCAGAACTTTTGGGTTTTATTTTTTAAACATTTTCATTTTGAAATTTTCATATATTATTCACCCCAACCAATCCTTGTTGCCACATATTGTACCCCAAAATTTGACCAACCTTTTTCTTGTACTTGGCTTATGTTTCATTTCATCTTTAGCATTTGCATTTGCATAGCATTGTCCTTTACAAGGGATCAAGAGAGGTGTTACATTAAATAGAAGACTTTCAAGTGTTTCAAACTCAAGCAAGAGTGTCCATTCAAGTCATCAAGTGCTTACAATCATCAGGAAGTGGTCAGAGCTCTTTGAGAGAGAAGATTGATGTGTGTTGCTTATCTCCTATCTTGGAGGTCAGCAGAAAATTATTAGGGTCCATAAGATCATTTTTATGGAAAGGTGTGCTTGATAAGTTCATTGAGTGATTTGGAAGCCATTGTGGAGCTTATCTAGGCATTTATTTCATCTGCAAGAGGCCACAGTCAAAGGATGTGAATCTAGGGTTTCATCTGGTCAACTCAAGGTCAACTGTGGACTTGAGGAAGTTTGAGACTTGGTTTTAAGTCATTGAAGCCATGGGAAGTTATCTTGAGACATTTAGGATGTCATGTCAAGTTCAAATCAAGAAGAATCAAGAGTTCAAGGAGTTACTAAATTAGGGTTTCATAGGATCTCAATGTAAAATCCCCTTCTTTAGTGCCTAACTTCAAGGATAATTTACCTCATGATACAAGTTCAATCTCATTTTCTTGCGAACATGAAACTTTCAGGGCATGTTCTAAACTTTATTTTGATTACTAGAACTCATCCATTAGGTTTGTGGAACTCAAGTTATGATGCCAACAAGTTAGAGGTCTCAGATGAACATATTTTTGGTAAACTAAAAGTGAACTCCCTTCCAAAGCATTTTTGACCTAGAATCAAGTTTCCCCTCAACTTTAGGTGAACATGAAAGTTGTTCTTCATGGTATTAGCTTTCCAAAAAGTCCTAGAAGTTCTTGATATCATTTGTAGAACTCAAGTTATGGCTTTGGCAAAGCAAGGGTATTTTGGGAAGATTTGGTTATAGGTCATTTGCTACATAGGTCATTTTCATGCACTTGTGTATCTCAAATGAACTTCCAACCAACATGGAATTTGCTCCTAGAGACATAATTTACACCTTAGAACTCAAGGATCATGAGAATTATGGATGATCATGGACATGTGGGAGAATTTTCAAGTGAAAAATGAACTTTGAAGCATGACTTGATTTCAATTCATTATAAGTCACGTTTATGTCTTATTTTGATTCAATTCTTTCCAAGATACACTCATGAGAAGTTTGAACAAATTGGTTTTGGTACAATAAGGAGAAAACACGTGCAAATCCAAGTTTATTCACAAATAAGTTTTAACTTCAAACTTGCAAATTGGATCAAACCAAAGGCCCAAATCAATTTTATTGTCAAATTGAACTTACATGCTGC
Organism: Lathyrus sativus; assembly: GCA_963859935.3. NCBI lineage: Eukaryota > Viridiplantae > Streptophyta > Magnoliopsida > Fabales > Fabaceae > Lathyrus > Lathyrus sativus. Next base: position 604,499,538 of record OZ012738.1, read on the forward strand.
AGATTAGAGGGGTTTTCATGAGTGAAGGAGAGCAAAATCACGTGTGCATGAGAAGCTTTCCATTTTTGGGCATTTTTCCAATTAATCAAATTGAAGCCTCATGGGCCTTCCAAACCATTTCAAATCCATCATATATAAACTAAAAATTCTCCCTAAGAGCTCAGAAGTGGCATTTGGAGTTTGAGAGAGCATTTTCAGATTTGAATTTCTCAAGCAAATTTCAAATTCGAATTTCATTGTTCTTCACAAATCAAGTCAAATTAAAGCTCAATTCATCTTCCTTGAAGTACTTGGAGTGGATCTGGAGCAAGAGAAGCAAGCTTACACGCATCTGAAGCACCAACGGAGTGTCTCCGTTCAGTAAGTTTCCATTCCAAATATCTCTCATTCTAGGCCATGAATTAGGTTCATACTGGCTGCATACGGGCTCCTCATCCTAGGCTGATTTTGGTCAAGGTTTTGCCAATTTTTGTTTGACTTTGTGTTGCTTTTGTTTGACCCTCGATAATAATTCCTCAAGGTGGAGCACCCTAGTTGATCAAATCATTTGGTGATGCCTTGATTGGAATTTGGTTTGGATCTTTTGGCCTCTGGTTTCCAACATGTTTAGGTGTTTTTTTTTCATTTTATTTAGAATTTATTGAACAATTCTCCTATTTTTGGTGAACCTTGCAAGTCAAGTCACCCTAGTTGAAGTTCATACAAACTAGTTGACCTAGTTTATTTGGGAGATGACCTTGATGGATCCCATATGCATCCTATGCTTCTTGATTCACATTCTTGACATGTTTAGGATGCTGGTTTTAATTTTATAGGTCATACATTTGTGTAGTTTGTGTTGTAAGTTACATTAAAGTTAGGCCTTCCACTTGTGTTTAGGTGTTGAATGTGGTTGGAACTTTGGTTCTTTCCTTTGCCCTAGCTTGTAATTTGTTTATGCTTTGTTTCTCCTCTTGTTTGTGAGATCTCTTCTCATGTTCTCACTTCTTTCCCTTGGGTTGTGGTACTCATTCAAAGTGATTTGGTTTGATTGATCACACTTTGAGTTTGCTTTGAATGAGAAACCACTTTGAGAACAAGTTTGTGCTTTCTTTTGGCATGATCAATTTGATGCATTTGGTTGAGATATTTCTCATGTTGCTTGCTGCCCAAGCCTATTCTCCCATCTTCATCTTGATCATGGCTTCTTCTTTGAGCTTCGGTATTTACCTTTTTGAGATTAGTGATTGATATATGAATGGTTGTAGGAGTTGTAACTTCTCCCATTTCATCTCACTTTCTCCTTGACTTGTTTAAGTCATTTTGCCTTGATCTTTTGTTTGCTTTGCATCTCTTGCATCTTACATATCATGTTTTCATATTCTCTTGACTTGTTTAATTCATCTTCATCTCTTTCTTTCATATCACTTGTGATTTATTTTATCTTGTGTTTACTTGGTTTCTTTGCCATGATCCCTTAGGATTCCTAGTCCCATTTGTTTAAGGTGGGAGTATGAGATGAAGGTGAGAAAATACTTAGAAGGGGGGGTGGTTGAATAAGGATTTAGAAAATATTATGGCAATAAAAACACAATGATTTTTATCCTTGTTCGTTGAACTCAACTAATCCAGTCCACCCTATCAAGAGTGACTTGCCTTTCTCCACAAGGACTTAATCCACTATAATCAAACTGATTACAATTTCAACCACTAAGAACAAATGTCTTAGTCTTCTCAAGAATTACTGACCACAACTTGGTCTTCTTAAGGAACTTTTGCAATCAAATATAAACTAAACAAGTGTTTGAAATGCTTCTAAGAAAGCTATATCACAACTGTGATTTACACTTAAGTTTAAGAACGTATGAAACTTTTCAACAAAGAAATATAATTTGTATGAGAGCTTTGAGAGAGTTTTCAATGAATTTGTCAAAATACGTCAATTATGTCAACTGTAGAAAGTTGCTGAAGGCTTGCTTTTATAGACAAAGAAGTCCAAGACGTTTGTAAGCTTGAAGACCGTGTACTGCAAAGTAGCTGTAGCCTTTTGTCTTCACATCACTTGACCTTTCCTAGAAGTAGAACATTCAGAGAAATCCTTTTTTCCTGAGTTTTTGTGTCTAGCATAAAAGAGGAAAGAGTCGTTTGGCATAACCAACAGATATAACTTTGAATAATCTTCTTCAAAAAGCTTCTATTTCACAGCAATCAACATCAGAGCCTTGAGTAATCAGAGTCTTGATGTCATCAGAGTTTGTTGTATCAGAGTGTTGCAGCAAGTGTGCTTCAGCGTGAAATTAATTAGAGCAGAGTTTGGAGATCAGATCCTCAGTACTTGCAGCGAATAGTACTATCAGAGTCTTCTGAAAAACAGTGCTTGAAACTCTTCATACAAAGTCTTCAGTCTACGCTTCAGATGCTTCTGTAAGTAGCGCTCAGAGTCTTCTATAGGCAGCGCTCAGAGTCTTCTAACGAGATGCTTCTGACGCTCAGAGCCTTGCGTAGTTCAACATTCAGATCCATTTTTTCTTTCAGAAGAATATTAAATTTAATATCTGCAGCAAAAATACTTGAACAAATTTAGAGTATATAATTTATTAATACAAAATTTCATCAGTGTTATCATTAAAACATAGAGATATAACTAAGAACCAATTCGTGTTCTAACAATCTCCCCTTTTTTGATGATGACAAAAACATAGGAAATTTTGTTTAATAATGAGATATATATAACTCCCCCTGAGATTATGAATCTCCCCCTGAATTGAATACTGAGAAAGAATAGAAACTTCCCTTTTTGCATGAGTATTCTTTTTAGAATCAGAGCCTGAATGTTCAAAATTAGAGCTTGATTTGGATGAACGTTTCAGAATCAGAGCCTGATTGGTTAAAACTTGATCTGGGGATCTCAGAGTTACTTTAATGAATTTTGTCAGATTTTTCATAATTGTTCTGAAAGACTACAAATTCATGTTAGTTGTGATTTGATATGTCTGAATTCCATTCAGGTAAAGTTTATTTGAATAGTCAGAATTTCATTTTCTCCCCCTTTTTGTCATAATCAAAAAGAAAACTTTTAAAGACAAATAAAAGGAAACAGAGAGAAAAGATATAATCATAGAGAAAACATTCAGATTCATTCATTCAAATATTCAGATACGAAAACATCAAATGAGAAATTCAAAACAAGTGCTCAAACATTAGATAAAGAAAACATAAATCTAAGATTGTTTGGAGAGAAGCAGCTTCAAAAGGTGAGTGATCTCAAAAGAAGATTCTTCTTGCTTGGACATCAATTTCTCAATGTTGTCAGTCTTCTGATCTTTCCTTGCCATCCAGGACTTTATCTCAGATTGACCAGCTTCCAGCACAACAATCTTATCTTCTAAGTTTGGGTTCTCTTTCTTAATCTCAGAAGAAGTAGCGGAGCAGACTCTGATGCGGGAGTAGGAGCAGAGTCAATATCCATTGGAGTTGCAGATTTTGGAAGCATAAATTCATATGATTTGTACACAATCATCAGAGCTAAAGGATTGTCTTCCAGAATGATTTCAGAAGCAGATCCTTCAATAGTCTCAGAAGTGGTAGACACTCCAGAAGATGAAGGTGCATTCTCAAGAAGCAATGTAGGAGATCTGGTTACCTTCCAAAACATTGTTCTGGTAAGCTCAGCGAATCTGATCTTCGCATCATCAGAGCAGACATTCTTCAGATTTGAAGCAACAGTGTTGAATCTGGAGATGAACTTATTCCAGCATTCTTCAGAAGCTTCTGGATTGATGTTTGAAAGACATTTCTCTTCCACAGAGTTTAGACTAATTCTGATTTCCTTCTTGAAACTAGCAAATAGAGCATTAACATCTAATCTGGATTTAGGTTTAATGTAGGTTTCCAGAGTTGGTGGTTGAGGTTGGTCAGATGAGGATGGTAAAGTAAAAGTTGGAATAATGATCAGAGGACTGGGATATGATGGTTTCTTTTGAGCATGCATGAGGCGAAAGAAAGGTTTTATTCTGTGTATGGATAGAATAACAGCTCTTGGATCATCAAAGTATGGAACAAAAGCTGATTGTTTTGGTTTGAAAAAGAAGTGTTTGAGTTTGAGTCCAGAGGGGAGGGGATCAGATGGAAACGGTTTCAAGGATGCAAATGAAACAAACTCAGATGTTCTTGGTTTAGGTTTCGGAGTGGGTTTAGGAATGATAGAATCAGATGAAATAGATGTATCTGGTTGTTTAGGTTCATAGCCACGAAGAGATGGTGGTGAGTTTACTTCTGGATGAACATCAGATTCAGATGAATCAGATGAGGTAGAAGAGGGACAAGATGTGGAAGATACATCAAACAGAGTTTTGAGGGGTTGGACATCCAGAACCTCAGAATCAGATATGTATGATTCAGTAGGTTTGGGTTGCTCTGGTTGAGGATTAGGTTGTGGATTGGAAGGTATACATTTTGGTGGTTTAGATATAATAGGTTCATAGGATAATGGTTCAGGTACTGAAGTTTGTTGAGATTCAGGTTGTTGTGGAGAAGGTTCTTGTGGTATTGAGATTGGTGGTTTTGGTGGGGGAATTACAGATGATTATGGTATAGGTGTTTGTTTGTCAGATGGGGGAATATCAGATGATTTAGAAGGTGTTGGTTCAGATGTATACTTTTCAGATGGAGTTGCAATAGGTTGGGGTACAGAAGAAGTTGTAACAGAAGGTTTCCTAGGTTTAGAAACACGAGGAGGAGAGGGTGAAGGTGAAGGTATAGGTTCATGAAAAGTTTGATCAGATGTTAATACCTCTTTGACAGTTTCTAGAATCTCGTTTAGACTTGCCTCTGGAGGATTTATCTCTGGCCTCTTGACTCTCTTAGGCTTGACAGCAGCACCTTCACCAGAAGCTTTCCTCTTTGGTTTAGAAGGTTCTTCTATAGCAACCTTTCTCTTCTTCTTGTGCCTGGCCTCATAAAGATCTGGAGCAGGTTCACCTGCCTTCTAAACCAGATTTGCTAGTAGAGGAATTCCTTCATTCAGACACTCTGTGATGTAATCCAGAACAATCTCCCTTGGTTCATTAGCAAAGAACATAGGAAAATTTGCAACTGGAACTCTTCTTTGAGTGACCTCTTCAGTGTTGAATTTCTTTGGAGCAGAAGTAACTTCTTCTACAACTTTCATCCTCTGAAGACTCTTCCCGTTCAGAGGTTTTTCAACTGCAGAGGCTAATTCTTCCTTCATTCCAGCTTCAACCAGATGACCAACAAGACCATTCTCAGTCAGAATGTCTGAGATAAGTCTTCCCATTGGAATCCAGTTTCTCAGCTTATGATGCTTGGTTCTGACCTCTTCCCTTGACTGTTTAACATGTGTCCACAAATGATTAAACAGAAGATATGGCAGATCCACCTTGGTGCTCTGACTCAGACAATACATGAAGTGTAGCTTATCAGTGTTGACATAATCTGGAGAATTGGAAGATTTTCTATGGTGAATGCAGCTCATAAAAATCTTAGCCCATATCCTGTAAACTGGTTTTAGATCCTTAACCTTGTTAGAAGCTACTCCATATACGCAAACTTCTTTATACACATCAGTCATATCCACACGCCCAGATGGTAGATTAGTGACTTCATCAGTTTCCTCATATCCTATGAGTTTCCTTATCAATGCTTCAGTAATGATGATTTCTTTCCCCAGAACAAATGAAACTATGAACTTAGAGCAACAAGAAGCATGTATCCAAAATTCCTTTACCAGACGAGGGTAAACTGGTCCCATTGGCCTGTTAAAAAACTTGGTCCAACACTGTGCATCAACAATGAGACGAAGATCATACCCATTTTCAGCAAACGATTCAAAGTTGATAATAGATTCACACAAGACTTCCAACTTGTCAACATGTGTGAGTAATGTTCCGATAGGTTCCTTAAACACAACAACACCCATGTTTGATGAAGAAACAACATCCATTGTAGATTGGAACTGAGTTGAGGTTGAAGATGAAGTAGCCATTGTTGAAGATGTTGAAGATGTTGAAGAATTAGGTTTACGAACAGATTTGGGTTTTGGGTTTAGATGAAGGCAAAAGAACAAGCAAAAATGCATATAAGTGTTTGTGAGAGTGAAAAGTGTGAAATGTTGAGATTTGTGGAATTTATAGAAGAAATTTAGGGCACACAAAAGGTCACACGTTCAGCACGTACACATTTAGCATTTAATGACATTTAATAAAAAGAAATTAATCATTTCAAACAATTAATGATTCTGACAATTGGGGGGAAAACGAGAAACCAAATATTCAAACAGTACCTCAAACGTCTCTTCAGTATTGTGCACTCCACCTTTTCAGATCTAGAGTGACACGTGTTTGCTTGCATGTGATTCTGAAAACTCTTTGAGAAATGAAACGTTAGCCAGCGTTCAGATCCTCTGAGACTTGTTAGGTCAGATACACACAGAATTAATAATTCAAGAGATTAAATAAATGACAGATGAAATACTTCAGAGTTTAAACATTTTGCATTTGAGAGAGTTGCTTCTGATAAATATTATTCTGGACAAAATTCCATACCAATATTTTTCAGAATAAACTTAAACCTATCTTCAGCAAGGGGTTTTGTGAAAATATCAGCCCATTGATGGTCTGTATCAACAAAGTCTAAATTTATAATATCCTTCTAAACATAGTCTCTAATGAAGTGATGTTTAATTTCTATATGCTTAGCTTTAGATTGTAAAATAGGATTTTTAGATAAGCATATAGCAGAAGTATTATCACAGAATATAGAAATATTACTCTCAAAGATCTGATAGTCTTCTAGCTGACTTTTCATCCAGAGCATCTGTGTCCTACATCCAGCAGCAGCAATATATTCTGCTTCTGTAGTTGATAGAGCAATTGTAGGTTGTTTCTTTCTATACCAGGAGATTAAATTTATTCCCAGAAATTGACAACTTCCAGAAGTACTTTTTCTTTCAACTTTGTTTCCAGCGTAATCAGCATCACATAATCCAACTAGTTTAAATTCATCAGATTTTCTGTAACACAAACCCACATTAGAAGTACCTTTCAGATACCTTAGAATCCTCTTAACAGCAGTTAAGTGTGATTCTCTGGGATCTGATTCGAATCTTGCACACCAGCATACACTGAATAAAATGTCAGGTCTAGAAGCAGTTAAGTATAGAAGAGATCCAATCATACCTCTGTAGAGTTTCTGATCTACTTTCTTACTTACCTCTTCTTTACCAAGAGTGCTTGTTGGATGCATTGGAGTCTTTGCTAACTTACTATCAGTCATGTTGAACTTCTTCAGAAGCTCTTTTACATATTTAGTCTGATGAATGCAAGTGCAATCTGGAGTCTGGTTGACTTGAATTCCCAGAAAGAATCTCAATTCTTCCATCATGCTCATCTCAAATTCAGCCTGTATACATTGAGCAAACTCCTTTCCTAGCGTAACAATGGTATATCCAAATATAATATCATCTACATATATTTGACAAATTAATAGATCTTTCTTAAATGTTTTACAAAAGAGAGTTGTGTCCATTTTGCCTCTGATAAAATTTTTCTCCAGAAGAAAATTACTTAATCTCTCATACCAAGATCTGGGAGCTTGTTTTAAACCATAAAGAGATTTCTTAAGTTTAAAAACATGTTCTGGAAATTTATCACTTTCAAAACTAGGAGGTTGGTGAACATAGACTTCCTCTCAATAATCCCATTTAAGAAGGCACTCTTAACATCCATCTGATATAGAGTGATGTTATTTTGTGCAGCAAAAGAAATGAGTAAATGAATAAACTCTAACCTGGCCATAGGGGGATAAGACTCTGTGTAATCAATTCCTTCTTGCTGGCTATAACCTTGAGCAACAAGCCTTGCTTTGTTTCTTTCAACTTCTCCTTTTTAATTCAACTTGTTTCTGAAGACCCATTTATTTCCAATAATGTTAAATCCTTTTGGTCTTGGAACCAAATCCCAAACGTCATTTCTTGTGAATTAATTGAGCTCTTCTTGCATGACAATTATCCAGTCATTGTCTTGCAGAGCTTCATCCACGGAAGTTGGTTTAATAACTGACACCAACCCAAATAATGACGCTTCAAATGATCTGAGGTAGGATCTTATTCTTATAGGGCCATCCTTCTTTCCAATGATCACATCCTCTGGGTGAGAGGCCTTGATTCTGGAAGATGATCCTCTAACATTAAGTTCTTCAGAAATATTCAAGTTGTTCATTTGAGTAGCCAAAGGAGTTGCATCTGGAGTTGCTTCTGATTCCTTCACTTGAGCCTTTTCTGCCTCTGAGCCTTCAGAGTCTGTGAGAATTACTTCTCTATCTGCAGAATTTTCAAACTGCTTTGGCTTTTGAATGCCAGGCTTATCATCAAATCTAACATGTATAGATTCCTCCACAATCTGTGTTTCAGTATTGTATACTTTGTAGCCTTTCGAGCGTTCAGAATAGCCAAGCATGAAACACTTCTGTGCTTTAGACTCAAACTTGTTTAGATTCTCTTTAGTGTTCAACATATAACATATATATCCAAAAGGATGAAAATAAGAAATGTTGGGCTTTCTGTTCCTCCACAATTCATAGGGAGTCTTCTCTAGAAGAGGTCTTACAGACACTCTGTTCTGAATATAACAAGTTGTGTTTATTGCTTCTGCCCAAAAATGTTTTGCCAGATTAGTCTCGTTGATCATGGTTCTGGCCATTTCTTGCAAAGTTCTATTTTCCCTCTCTACAACTCCATTCTGTTGTGGAGTTCTAGGGCAGGAGAAATCATGAGCAATTTCATTTTCATTAAAATATTTTTCAAAATATTTGTTTTCAAATTCGCCACCATGATCACTTCTGACTTTAACAATTTTAAAATCTTTTTCATTCTGGACTTGTTTGCAGAAGTCAAAGAACACAGAATGTGACTCATCCTTGTGTTTTAGGAATTTCACCCATGTCCATCTGCTGTAGTCATCAACAATGACTAATTCATACTTCTTGCCTCCGATGGATGCAGCTTTCACTAGTCCAAACAGATCAATGTGAAGTAACTCCAATGGTCTTGAGGTTGAAACAACATTTTTAGTTTTAAAAGAAGATTTTGAAAATTTTCCTTTTTGACATGCTTCACAAAAAGCATCTGAGTTGAACTTCAACTTAGGAAGTCCTCTGACCAGATTGAGTTTATTAATCTGAGATATACGTCTCATATTAATATGCCTCAATCTTCTGTGCCAGACCCATTGCTCATCATTAACAAACATAAGGCATTTTACATTTTGAACCTTAAGTTCTGAAAGATTGATTTTATAAATGTTGTTCTTCCTCTTTCCATTAAATAGGATTGAGTCATCCTTCTGACTAACAGCTTTGCAACATTTTTGATTAAAGATTATGTCATAATCATTGTCACTTAATTGACTTATGGACAATATATTATTTTTTAATCCTTCTACAAGTAAAACATTAGATACAGAGGGAAGGTTACCATTGCCAATAGTACCAGAGCCAATTATCTTGCCCTTCTGATTCCCTCCAAACTTGACGTCTCCTCCAAATTTAAGCTCCAGGTTTTGGAACATAAACCTTTCTCCCGTCATGTGACGTGAGCAGCCAGAGTCCAGGTACCATGATTGGCGTCTTGACTTTGCTGCTAAATACATCTCCAACGGGTATTATCTTATCCTTAGGTACCCAGATCTTTTTGGGTCCTTTTGGGTTAGTTTCCTTAAAAGTTTGTCTGAACTTCTGTCTTTTTACAACAGGTTTGTTCTAACTAACTTTCGGTTTAAACACAGGAACATTCTGATTATAACGTGTGTGTTTAATATCATTCAGATGACCAAACTTAAACTGAGAATATAAGGGAGTCTTCTTAATGATAAGTTTATCAACAAGCATTGGATTTAAATCCTTTCCAGAGGAAGATTCATATCCAATTCCTTTCCTGTTGTTTCTGCTAACTCCATAGATCATTGAAGCCATCTTGCTTCTATCTATGCTTTTAGCCAGAAACTTCTGAAAACTATAGTCATATTCTTCTAAAATATTTTTACATTTTGACTTAGTTTCAGATTCAGAGTCTTGTTGAGCTTTTTCAAAATTGTTTTTCATTTTCAAATTGTTTTCTTTGAGCTCAACAACTTCTGACTTTAACAGACTATTCTCAGATTCAAGATTGCATTTAAGCTTCTTGCACTTGAGTTTAATCTGGTTATAGTTTTTCAGAACTTCTGATAAAACCTCAATAAGTTCTTCTCTAGAGAGATCAGAAAGTACCTCTTCTGAATCAGATTCAGAATTAGATTCAGATCCAGATGTTCCTTCATCCTGATCTTCCACACCAGCCATCAGTGCCATGTTGGCACATTCTTCTTCTGACTCTGATGAAGATTCAGATGCATCTGAATCATCCCATGTAGCCATCATAACTTTCTTTTTATGCTCAAGCTTCCTTCTTGGCTTCTCCTTCTGAAGCTTTGGGCATTCATTTTTGTAATGACCAGGTTCCTTGCATTCATAGCAGACAACCTCTTTCTTTCCAGATCTTTTGTGTCCAGAGGACTCTTTGCATTGATCTGGTTTCTTGAAGTTCTTGAACTCCCTCTGTTTATGCTTCCAGAGTTTGTTGATCCTTCTGGACAGCAAAGACAGTTCATCTTCTTCTTCAGAAGAAGACTCTTCAAAACTTTCTTCTAACACCTGCAACATTTTAACAGATTTGTTAGACTTTAAAGCAACTGGCTTACCTTTCTTTTGAGGCTCGTCTTCTTCAAGTTCAATCTCATGGCTCCTCAGAGAGCTGATCAGTTCTTCCAATGTGATCTTGTTCAGATCCTTTGCTAGCTTCAGAGCAGTGACCATAGGTCTCCATCTGATTGGCAAGCTTCTGATGATCTTTTTCACATGATCAGCAGTTGAATAGCCTTTGTCCAGCACTTTTAATCCAGCTGTGAGGATCTGGAATCTAGAGAACATAGTTTCTATAGATTCAGATTCTTCCATTTTAAAGGCTTCATATTTCTGGATCAGCGCCAGAGCCTTGGTCTCTTTAACTTGTGAGTTCCCTTCATGAGTCATCTTCAAAGACTCAAACAAATAAAATGTTGTTTCTGTTAGAACACAGATTGGTTCTTAATAATATCTCTTTGTTTTGATGATAACTGTTAGGAAATTTTGTATTTAAGAATTATATACTCTAAAATTTGCTTGAGAGTTTTACTGCAGATTGTAATGAAATTAACACTCCAGAAGCAAATCTGAATTATATACAAGAAGTTATCTTAACTCTGAAGCGCCAGATGCACTCATTAGAAGATTCTGACTGCTGCTTACAGAAGTTCCTGAGCGTAGCCTCCAGAAGGATCTGAAGCAAGAAGCTCCAGAAGACTCTGAAGCAAAAGCTCCAGAAGAATCTGAAGCAAGCAGATGCATCTGAAGCAAAGAAGAATATTGTATGAAGAGCTTCTCAAAGCATAGTTTCTACAGAAGTTTCTGAAAGTACTAAAGCTGCCAGTACTGAAGTTCTGTGTCAAACATGCTCTGATGATCAACACGCTGAAAGCACACATGCTGCAGAAGACTCTGATACAGCAAAGTTCTGAACATCATTAGAAGACTCTGACTCAATCAGATTCTGATGAACTTGCTGAAAACTGAAGAAGAATTATTCAAAGATTATATCCGTTGGAGTAAGTCAAACGTCTCTTTCCTCATTTGTGCTAGACACAAGAACACAGACAGAAAGGATTTTTCTGTGCCTTCTACTTCTAGGAAAGGTCACTTGATGTAAAGACAAAAAGGCTCAGACCTTTTTGAGACACTCTTTTCAATGCTCAGCTCTCCTTGGATCAGCTGCCTATAAAAGGAAGACTCCACCAAACTCTTCAGTTAGACATTTTGCTGAAAAGAAATCATAACATTCAAAGCTCTCACTCTTTCATATTCTTCTTAGAATTATTTGTACTTAAACTTAAGAGAAATATCACTGTTTGTGATAAAAGCTTTTTAGAAGCATTCATACTCTTGTACTTGATTTACATTGATTGTAAAGGTTTTCCTTAAGAGGATTCAGTTAGAATCAGTAGCTCTTGAGAAGACTAAGAATAGTTGTTCTTAGGTGTTACTATTGTAATCTGTTTGATTAAATAGTGGATTAAGTCCTTGTTGAGAAAGGCAAATCACTCTAGGAAGGGTGGACTGGAGTAGTTGAGTTCAACAAACCAGGATAAAAATAATTGTGTTTTTATTTCTAAGATTTAATCTTTCATACTTATTCAACCCCCCTTCTAAGTATTATCTCACCTTCAGTTGGCATCAGAGCTCCGGTTCTGTGTGTGCTACCACTTAACAGTGACAGTAAAGATCCAGAGAGAAATACTTTGATATATATTTATTTGTTACAATGGCTGATAATACAATATCCAACATTAATAATAAATATGAAGAAAGGGACAGGATCAGCACCAAACCCCCTATGTTTGATGGGGAGAAATTTGATTACTGGAAAGACAGAATTGAGAGTTTTTTCCTAGGATATGATGCTGATCTATGGGATCTAGTCATAGATGGATATGTCCATCCCACAGATGGGAATGGCAAGAAGCTCTGCAAGATAATGATTGGATTATTGCCATGCAAGAAGAGCTAAATCAATTCAGCAGAAATGATGTATGGGATCTAGTTCAAAGACCTCAAGGATTCAATATAATTGGTACAAAATGGGTCTTCAGAAATAAGCTAAATGATAAAGGAGAAGTTGAAAGGAATAAGGCAAGGCTGGTTGCTCAAGGGTATAGTCAGCAAGAAGGTATTGATTACACTGAGACATATGCTCCAGTGGCAAGGTTAGAATCTATACGTCTTCTTATTTCATTTGCTGCACAAAATAACATCACTCTGTATCAGATGGATGTTAAGAGTGCCTTTCTTAATGGTATTATAGAAGAAGAAGTTTATGTCCACAAACCTCCTGGCTTTGAAAATGAAAAATTTCCAGATCATGTTTTCAAATTAAAGAAATCTCTATATGGTTTAAAACAAGCTCCCAGAGCTTGGTATGAGAGATTAAGTAATTTTCTTCTGGAGAAGAATTTCATTAGAGGCAAAGTGGATACTACACTCTTTTGTAAATCATTTAAGAAAGATCTTCTAATTTGCCAAATTTATGTAGATGATATTATTTTTGGATCAACAAATATTATGCTTGGAAAGGAGTTTGCTACATGTATGCAGGCAGAATTTGAAATGAGCATGATGGGAGAACTCAGATTCTTTCTAGGAATCCAAATTAATCAAACTCCAGAATGCACCTACATACATCAGACAAAATATGTTAAAGAACTTCTGAAGAAATTTAACATGTCTGACAGCAAGCTGGCAAAGACTCCAATGCATCCTACTAGCTCACTTGGCAAGGAAGAGGTAAGTAAGAAAGTAGACCAGAAGCTCTACAGAGGTATGATTGGCTCTCTTCTTTACCTTACTGCTTCTAGACCTGACATATTGTTCAGTGTTTGCCTGTGTGCTAGATTCCAATCAGATCCTAGAGAATCACACTTGACAGCTGTCAAGAGGATTCTAAGGTATTTAAAAGGTACTTCTAATGTGGGTTTGTGTTACAGAAAATCTGATGATTTCAAATTAGTTGGATTCTGTGATGCTGACTACGCTGGAGACAGAGTGGAAAGAAAAGTACTTCTGGAAGTTGTCAATTTCTAGGAAGAAATCTAATCTCCTGGTACAGCAAGAAGCAACCCACAATTGCACTTTCAACCACAGAGGCTGAATACATTGCTGCTGCTGGATGTAGCACGCAGATGCTCTGGATGAAGAGTCAACTAGAAGATTATCAAATTTTTGAAGGTAACATTTCTATCTTTTGTGATAATACTTCTGTTATATGTTTGTCCAAGAATCCCATTTTACATTCTAAGGCAAAACATATAGAAATTAAGCATCATTTCATCATAGACTATGTTCAGAAGGGAATCATAAATTTAGCTTTTGTTGATACAGATCATCAATGGGCAGATATTTTTACAAAACCCCTTGTTGAAGATAGATTCAAATTTATTCTGAAAAATATTGGTATGGATTTTTGTCCAGAATGATATTTGTCATAAGCAAATTTTTACAGATGCAAAAATGCTTAATACTCTGAAGTATTTCTTCTATTTGCTTACTTTATTCTGATCAATATTTCTTTTGTGAAACTCTGAACTAACAATCTTTAGAAGATTTGGACGTTGACTAACGTTTCATATCTAAGAGAATTCAGAACACATGCAAGCAAACACGTGTCACACCAAATCTGAAGAGGTGGCATGTACATAACTGAAGAGACGTTTGAGGTGAAGTTTAAATAGTGAAAATCTTGGTTTTCCCCCCAAATTGTCAGAAGCAATTAATGTTTTGAAATGATTATTATTCTCTTCATTTAATGCTTGTTAAAACGTGCATATTTCTGACTGTTGATTTGCCTAAATGTTTTAGTATAAATACTTGGTTTGTATTCACTTTCACACTTTTCACACTCTCAGAAATTACATGCGCTTTCATCTCCTTTTTTCTCTGCATAAAAACCCTAAACCTAAGTGTGTGACAAAGCATTCTTCAATGGCAACTTCATCATCAACAGCTGCTCAATTCCAATCTTCTATGGCTGTTGTAACTTCAGAAAACATGGGTGTAGCTCCCTATTCTCCTCCCAAAAGAAATCTTCTTACGCCTGTTGATAAATTGGAAGTTCTATGTGAATCTATGGTTGAGTTTGATTCTCTGGCAGAAAATGGGTTTGAGTTTCGTTCCATCATTGGAGCTCAAGGATGGGTTAAGTATTTTGATAGGCTATTTGGACCAGTTTACCCTCTCCTTGTGAAAGAATTCTGGATCCATGCATCAGTTTACCCCAAGTTCATCTTATCTTTTGTGCTGGGAAAAGAAATTATTATCACAGAAGATCTGATAAGAAAACTAATTGGATATGAAGAAACAGATGGTGTTTCTCACTTGCCAGCTGGGCGTGTGGACATGGATGAGGTATATGAAGAAGTAATGACTGCTGGTCAAGCTTCTAACAAATTCAAAGATCTGAAGCCTGACTACAAGATCTGGGCCAATATCTTTATGGGATGCATCCACCACAGGAAGTCAACTAACTCTCCAGACTATGTTAATAATGAACAGCTCTATTTCATGTATTGCCTTAGTCAGAGCACCAAGGTAGATCTTCCATACATTCTTTTTATGCATCTGTGGAACCATATCAATGCATCTAGAGAATATGTGAAAGAGAAAGGACAGAAGATCAGAACTTGGATCCCCTTTGGAAGGTTGATCTCAGATCTTCTTACTGAGAATGGTTTGGTAACTGCTCTGTACGATGCTGGAGTCACAGAGGAATTAGAATCTATAATGGGAAAACCTTTGAATGCTAAAAGTCTTCAGAGACTCAAAATTGTTGATGAACTCACAACAACGCCCAAAAAGCTGAATATGTCTTAATTGAATAAGAGGATTCCTGTAGATGACTTTCCCTTATTCTTTGCTGAAGAGCCCAGACATATAGTTGTGATGTATATTGATCAATGCAAGAAGGATGGAAAACCTGTTCCTGCTAATGTCATTCAGCTAGCTAGACAACCACTACCAGATGTAGCAGAAGAAGAAGCTCAACTTCAGAAGAAAAGAACTCAGCCAGTAGCATCATCTGAACCTGTTCAGAAGAAAGTCAAGATTGCTGAGAAGCCAAAGAAGCTCTTGAAGAGAAAATAATCTGAAGATGCTGCTTCTGTACCAACCAAGAGGATCAAAATAAAAGGTACTAAATCTTCTGCCTCTTCTGCAAAGATTGTTATAAATGATTCTAATCTTAAGTCTGTACCAAAACCACCTTCAACACAAACCACTTCTGTTACTGCTCCTAGTTCTAAATCACCACAAAAACAAACATCTGTTCCACCTCAAACAACAACACAAACAATTCCAACACCAAAAGTTACACAAACAATTTCAACCCCAACAGTTTCTGTACCAAAACCTTCTCAACCTAAAATTCATGTCAAACAGTTTGTTCCACAAACAAAATCCTCTCAGAAACAACCATCAGAACAACAACCTACAAAATCATCTGAACAACCAGAAAAACAACAAAAATCTCAACCAGAAAAAGCATCTGAAAATCTACCATCAAACAATCCATCATCTGAACCAATTGCACCTGTTACCTCTGAACCTACAAAAGTAACTTCTGCTCCAGTTTCATCAGAACCAATAACTATTCCTTCTGATTCACCTATCTCAGAACAACCATCAAAACCATCTGAAATTCCTTCAGAACAAACCAATACCTCTGAACCTCACACAGAAGTTCTTGATGTCACACCCTTAAAAACGGTGTTTCAAGTATCTTCTACTTCATGCACACCAACCACATCTTCTAACTCCTCAGAATCAGAACTTCACCCAGATTTTCTAATCTCCCCTTCTCAAAAATACTCTGAGGTAAACCAATCTGAGCCTTCTATACCTTCACAAACTTCCATTCCAAATCCTATTCCCACACCTGCACCATCATCTGAGATCTTAATCCCCAATTCTAATCCAAGATCTTCCATATCTTGTGCCCAAGTGTCCTCTCTGTTTCATAATTTGGCCTATGGTTTCAAACTAAAACACTGTTATGACAGAGTTGAACCATCTGACCCCATCAACCCTCTGAAACCAAAACTCACAGTGGATCTTCCATCTGTGCTTGTTTCATATATTCAATCAATGTCAAATGCAGGATCTTTAGCAACCATATCATATTCTGCTAAATCTGATAAAGCTGTTGTTTCAGCTCTGCCAATTGCATCTGATAACACTATTGCATCTGATACAACTAGTGGTTCTGAGAAACCTCCAAAATTTTCCTTCAAACCTTACTCAAACAAACCCTTTGCTGTAGTCTCTCATCCTACTACAGTAAAACCAAATCTGTTAAATGCTTTAAACAGATCCCACCATCAAAAACCTGAAATTCCTTTCTTTCCATACTATCCTCCTCCTCTGATCTCCATCCAAAAATCAATTTTTCCACCAACTCCCCAACCTAAACCTGTAACTCTGGAAACTTTGTTATGACCAAAGCCCAGACTTAATATTGATCATTTATTTCAAACATTTTTTCAAGAAATACAGATGTATTTAGGTACTGTTCAGAAGAAATGCTCAGCAACAATGGATGCCAAAGAATCTGACATCATCTGGAATGGATTCATTAACAGATTCAACTTTGTAGCTTCTAATCTGAAGAACGTCTGTTCTGATGATGCAAAGCTCAGATTTGTTGAGGCTGCAAGGACTTTGTTTTGGACTGTCAACAAATCTGAACCTCTGCTTCTTTTAGATGCTCCTCCACCATCAACAGAATCTACTAAAACTGCATCTGTAGAACATCAATTGGCTATGACTCTGGTAGATCCTTCTTCTAATTCCAATGCTCCAAACTCTACAGAACCCATGGAAATTGACTCTGTTCAGGCTATAGAACCTAATCATACTTCTTCATCTGAGATAAAGAAAGAACATCCAGATTTTGAAGACAAGATTGCTGCTCTGGAAGCTGGACAGTCAGAGATAAAATCCTGGATGGCTAAGCAAGATAAGAAGTCTGAGGATATGACATAATGGATGTCAAAGCAAGATGAAAAGAATGAAACTATGGCTAAGTGGATGTCCAAGCAAGAGCAATCATCCTCTGAGATTACAGATTTATTGAAGATGCTTTTGTCTAAACACTCTTAGATTTTTTTTTCATTCTAATGTTTCTGCATCTGTTGCTTGCACTTGTACTCTATTTGATATATCTTCTGATGTTTGCCTATGTACTCTTAATCTGATCAAATGAATGAATCAAAGTTTTCTCCATTGAATTGTCTAGATTACTGTTTCCTTTTACTTGTCCTTTTAAACGTTTTTTTTACTTTTTGCTTATGACAAAAAAGGGGGAGAAAATATAGATCTGAACTATTTAATATAACTTCATCAGAATGAAACTTCAGACATGTTTATTCTATCTAACATTTAATCTGACTATTTCAGAACTTTTGATAAGTACTTCTATAAAAGAAACTCTGAGTCTCTCAGATCATTTGTCTATTATCAAACTCTGAATCTTAAATCTACAAGATATCCTGATCTTCAAATGGTATAAGAACAAATAAGATCTAACTCTGAAGTTTACTCAAGACAAAAGGGAAGTTTCTATTCCTTACTTATATTTAACTCAGGGGGAGATTCATCATCTCAGGGGGAGTTATAATTCTAACTTTTCCAATTAAACAAAATTTCTAATGCTTTTTGTCATCATCAAAAAGGGGGAGATTGTTAGAACACAGATTGGTTCTTAATAATATCTCTTTGTTTTGATGATAATTGTTAGGAAATTTTGTATTTAAGAATTATATACTCTAAAATTTGATTGAGAGTTTTACTGCAGATTGTAATGAAATTAACACTCCAGAAGCAAATCTGAATTATATACAAGAAGTTATCTTAACTCTGAAGCGCCAGATGCACTCATTAGAAGATTCTGACTGCTGCTTACAGAAGTTCCTGAGCGTAGCCTCCAAAAGGATCTGAAGCAAGAAGCTCCAGAAGACTCTGAAGCAGAAGCTCCAGAAGAATCTGAAGCAAGCAGATGCATCTGAAGCAAAGAAGAATATTGTATGAAGAGCTTCTCAAAGCATAGTTTCTACAGAAGTTTCTGAAAGTACTAAAGTTGCCAGTACTGAAGTTCTGTGTCAAACATGCTCTGATGATCAACACGCTGAAAGCACACATGCTGCAGAAGACTCTGATACAGCAAAGTTCTGAACATCATTAGAAGACTCTGACTCAATCAGATTCTGATGAACTTGCTGAAAACTGAAGAAGAATTATTCAAAGATTATATCCGTTGGAGTAAGTCAAACGTCTCTTTCCTCATTTGTGCTAGACACAAGAACACAGACAGAAAGGATTTTTCTGTGCCTTCTACTTCTAGGAAAGGTCACTTGATGTAAAGACAAAAAGGCTCAAACCTTTTTGAGACACTCTTTTCAATGCTCAGCTCTCCTTGGATCAGCTGCCTATAAAAGGAAGACTTCACCAAACTCTTCAGTTAGACATTTTGCTGAAAAGAAATCATAACATTCAAAGCTCTCACTCTTTCATATTCTTCTTAGAATTATTTGTACTTAAACTTAAGAGAAATATCACAGTTTGTGATAAAAGCTTTTTAGAAGCATTCATACTCTTGTATTTGATTTACATTGATTGTAAAGGTTTTCCTTAAGAGGATTCAGTTAGAATCAGTAGCTCTTGAGAAGAATAAGAACAGTTGTTCTTAGGTGTTACTATTGTAATCTGTTTGATTAAATAGTGGATTAAGTCCTTGTTGAGAAAGGCAAATCACTCTAGGAAGGGTGGACTGGAGTAGTTGAGTTCAACGAACCAGGATAAAAATAATTGTGTTTTTATTTCTAAGATTTAATCTTTCATACTTATTCAACCCCCCTTCTAAGTATTATCTCACCTTCAGTTTCTCTGTTGGTAATCTTTTCATACTCAGTATGAGATATAACATTTAATAAGATTGTTCTTGCTTTGTGATGATTTCTGAACTCTTTCTTCTGAGCTTCAGTCATAGATTTTCTATCAATTTTCTTGCCATCCCCATCCGTAGGGTGAACATAACCATCAATGACTAAGTCCCAAAGATCAACATCATAACCAAGGAAGAAACTCTCTATTTTGTCCTTCCAATAGTCAAACTTCTCCCCATCAAACATAGGGGGTGTTGTGCTGTTGGATGTTGAAGCTTCAGCCATAATATCAACCAAAAAATATATCAAGAGTTTTCTCAACTGGATCTTTTCTGTTCACGGTGAAGTGATAGCACACACAGAACCGGAGCTCTGATGCCAACTGAAGGTGAGAAAATACTTAGAGGGCGGGAGGGGTTGAATAAGGATTTAGAAAATATTATGGCATTAAAAACACAATGATTTTTATCCTGGTTCGTTGAACTCAACTAATCCAGTCCACCCTATCAAGAGTGATTTTCCTTTCTCCACAAGGACTTAATCCATTATAATCAAACTGATTACAATTTCAACCACTAAGAACAACTGTCTTAGTCTTGTCAAGAACTACTGACCACAACTTGGTCTTCTTAAGGAACTTTTACAATCAAATGTAAACTAAACAAGTGTTTGAAATGCTTCTAAGAAAGCTATATCACAACTGTGATTTACACTTAAGTTTAAGAACGTATGAAACTATTCAACAAAGAAATATAATTTGTATGAGAGCTTTGAGAGAGTTTTCAATGAATTTGTCAAAATACATCAATTCCGTCAACTGTAGAAAGTTGCTGAAGGCTTGCTTTTATAGACAAAGAAGTCCAAGACATTTGCAAGCTTGAAGACCGTGTACTGCAAAGTAGTTGTAGCCTTTTGTCTTCACATCACTTGACCTTTCCTAGAAGTAGAACGTTCAGAGGAATCTTTTTGCCTGAGTTCTTGTGTCTAGCATGAAAGAGGAAAGAGTCGTTTGGCATAACCAACGAATATAAATTTGAATAATCTTCTTCAACAAGCTTATATTTCACAGCAATCAACATCAGAGCCTTGAGTAATCAGAATCTTGATGTCATCATATTTTGTTGTATTAGAGTGTTGCAGCAAGTGTGCTTTAGCGTGAAATTAATCAGAGCAGAGTTTGGAGATCAGATCCTCAGTACTTGCAGCGAACAGTACTATCAGAGTCTTCTGAAAAATAGTGCTTGAAACTCTTCATACAAAGTCTTCAGTCTACGCTTCAGATGCTTCTGTAGGCAGTGCTTAGAGTCTTCTGTAGGCAGCGCTTAGAGTCTTCTAACGAGATGTTTCTGACGCTCAGAGCCTTGCGTAGTTCAACATTCAGATCCATTTTTGCTTTCAGAAGAATATTAAATTTAATATCTACAGCAAAAATACTTGAACAAATTTAGAGTATATAATTTCTTAATATAAAATTTCATCAGTGTTATCATCAAAACATAGAGATATAACTAAGAACCAATCTGTGTTCTAACATGAGAGACATTAAGTGTTTAATCCAAGCATGATAACATTAGGATAGTCTTTCCCTTCTTAATCTCAATCATAGGAGGACATTGCATGATAACATTAGGGTTGATTAGTTTCCCCTTAGAGTTTGTGTCTTCTCTTCTCATCTCAAAACTTCTTCAAGACATCTAATAAAGGATAATAATTATTGTACGTTACGAGCCTTAAGTACTTGGGGAATGATGGTTGGGGGCTTCCTCTTAACTGTCTAGAGTTTTAGTGTATGCCCTTTGGGCGATATGCGACGTATTCGCTCTCAAGTCATAGTCTTTAGTGCAACATGAGTTACAAACTTAACTCAATTCACTTATTCTCTTAAAAAACACAAACAAAAATCAAATCTTTTTACCCTTCGGGATTGTTTTAAAAATCATTTTCAAAAAGAGTGTGTTAACTCTTGGTTCTACCGCAAACAGGTAACGCCTAAGTCTCCAATGGTCGAGCAGTAATACACGTAACTGCTAGAATGAAGGTTTAACCCTACTCAGTTAAAACACTTGAACCAATTTGTGGTCGTGTCCACCCGAACTACGTTTGCTCTAATTTCTCGTACCAGACGAGGATACGTAGGCACAAGACGAAGATGTCTTGGCGAGCAACCTTCCCCACCTTCACCCGTAGTTTTCTGAACTACGTTGACTCTGACTTTCCCATTGCACGAGGGAATACGTAGGCATAGAGCGGCGATGCTCTATCGAGTCTCTTTTATTTTCTTTTGTCCTTGTGGCCAACCTTATAGATTAACACCCTTTTAGATAGATAACAAGCATGGATCTCGTTGAGTACAACGAACGTGAGGGGTGCTCATACCTTCCGTTTCCATAACCGACTCCCGAACCTAAGATTTGGTTGCAATGACCTCGTCTTTTCCCTTTCCGTAGGTTTTCTCTGATCGTTTCCTTTCCCTCTTTTTGGGATAAATAACAAATGGTGGCGACTCTTCTGTCTTTGTCGGCCCCTTTTCACAGCGATGCGACAACACGTGCGCATTGGCTCAGTTAGTATTGCTTTAAACCCTCCACTCCAAAGGCGCATGTTCAAACCTTGGGAGGGTCATCCTATTTTTTTAATCACCTATTTTCTTCATTTTCTTCACAACTTCATACATTTATTTCACATAGCAAAATTCATTATTTTTTATTTATTTTTTGCACAATTCTTGTTCATATATCCTATTTTTTGAATATATTAAAAAAATGTCAAAAATAATATTTATTTAACACATTTTTTTAGGTTGAAAAGTGGTCCACTTTTAAAGTATTTTCATACTTTTAATGATTTCCTTTTGATTTTTATCTTAACCTAATTGATCACATGTAATTACATGATCATGATACACTTTTTTTAAATCTTGTTTAAATGTACATAACATGTTTGTCTTGACTTGAACACAATTCATACCTTGTTTAATTGGTTTTCCTTTTGAAAATACTTTTGGTTAAATGTTTAATTAGGGTTTTCACTTTGATTAAACTTTTAAAATTCTTTGTACATAGTTAGGGCTTCCACTTAAGTTTGGATTCCTCAAAGCTCTTGATTCAACCATGTTTGAATACTTAACTCCTGTACTTCTCCTCATAAACTTCCATTAGAGTTTTGTTTACCCTTACTATATTCATTGGATCCTCGATTCATCTTGTATATATGCTTACTTGAATTCTCATGTGATTGCTTCCATTGATTAAAATTTTTCTCACATGTTCAAGTATTTCCTTCATAAACTCTTACCTGTTAGAACAAGATTTGGTTCTGCTCATTATCTCTAAGTTTTGATAATAACAACGTAGTATTTGTGTGAGAACAATTTTGGTACTCTAACGTTTTTTTTTTGAAGGATTAACAAATAGGATCTGACTCTGATAGAAACCATATACAATGAAAATATGGTTTGACCAAAAGTCGCTTATGGGACAAAGAAGCAAGTCTGCTTCTAATCTACTCACATTCAGAAAGATACTAAGAAGAAAATATGGTGTTGCTGCAACGTTCTCTTGGATTCTGCCTCTGAGCGTGGCTCTGATGTTTTACTTCTAAAGGCTTTCCTAACTTCTGAAGCAATTATCTTCTAAAGAATAAGTGCTGAAGACTCTAAAGACAAGGTTCTGATGAACGAAGTTCTGAAGATTCTGAAGACTTAAGTTTCTGAAGACCGAGTGCTTAAAGTTCTGAAGACAAGGTTCTGGTGAACAAGTTCTGAAGACTCTGAAGCCTATGATGTACAAAATATAAGATCAATAGTTTACGAGGGAAAATAGTACATAGTACATATCAAAACGCTTCATTCCACTACCATTCCGTTTCCCAGATTTGGTGGAACAAAGGACAACTTTTGTGTACGATTTTTATCCCTGCGTAACGACATTCCTTCAAGCCGCAGATCATTCAAGGATATTCCTGATGTTCCCTCCAATAGATCTTTTACTGACTTTATAAGGAATTGACCACTTGAAGAAAAAGAATAACGCATGAAACAAGAAGAGTAGTGAAGAAATACAAAGAATAATATTCATATTGTCAAAATTTCTTTAAGTAATTTGTGATATTCATAGTGTTTATATCAGTTTGTGTAGAAGCAATTCATTCTAAACATTTATTTTTCAAATAGTTGCTTGTAGTTCCTTAAGGGACCAGTTGGGTCAGAATCCTTAAGAAGAGACAATTAATCTTGTTGTTAGTCACCAGCAGTTGCTAGTGCAAATTGTAATCAGTTGATTATAGTGGATTAAGTCCTTGTGTATAAGGCGAAATTACCTTGGCAGGTGGACTGGATTAGCTTGATATTTTTCAAGTGAACCAGGATATATCGTGTGTCTTTCTCTCTTGTTAGCATCTTTGTGATATTTGTTTGAGTTTCACAAAAAAAGCTTTCATTTTTTTAAACCCAATTCAAACCCCCATTTCTTGTGTTTTCTCACACCTTCAATTGGCATCATAGCTTTGGTTCTGATTGTGATAAAAGTTTTATCAACATTTCACCGTGTTCAGTATCGATTCAGTATTTGTGTGAGATATCATGGTTGCTGCTAATGCTAATCCTATTCTAGATGAGATAGACCATTACAGTGCCAAACCACCAGTCTTTGATGATGAAAAGTTTGACTACTGGAAAGATAGAATTGAAAGTTTCTTTCTTGGTTACGACATAGATTTTTTGGATCTTGTAGTTGATGGATATACTCACCCAATTGATGCTAAATGAGTAAAAGTGTCAAGAAGTGATATGACAAATCAACAAAAGAAAGAATACAAGAATCATCACAAGGAAAGAACTATATTGCTGGATGCTATTTCTTATACCGAGTATGAGAAAATAACAAATAAAGAAACTGCCAAGTCCATTTTTGAGTCACTTCAAATGACTCATGAAGGAACTGCTCAAGTAAAGGAAACAAAGGATCTTGCCCTAATCCAGAAATATGAATCCTTCAAGATGGATGATGATGAATCTGTGGAAACTATGTTTTCAAGATTTCAGATGCTGGTAGCAGGACTCAGAGTGGTAAAAAAAAAGGATAGTCTATTGTTGATCTTGTCAAGAAGATTATCATAAGTATTCACAAGTAATGGAGACCTATGGTAACTGCTATAAAGATATCCAAGGATCTGAACAGTATAAGTCTTGAAGAACTTATTAGTTGTTTAAGAAGTCACGAGATTGAGCTGGAGGAAGATGAACCTCAGAAGAAGAATAAATCTATTGCTCTTAAGTCTAAGCCTAAAAAGATAAAGGCTTATTAAGCTGAGGAAGAATCAGAAGATTATGATGAAGACTCAGAAGATGAGCTATCACTTATCTCCAAAAGGATCAACAAACTCTAGAAACATAGGCAAGAGAATTTCAGAGGATCAAGAAGGAACAGTGGTTGTTCTGACTCATCATCCGGACAGAAAAAGCAAAGTTCTGGAAAAGAAGTCATCTGCTATGAGTCAATTCATTACAAGAACGAGTGTCCAAAGCTTAAGAAAAACAAGAAGCCTAAGAAGAACTTCACCAAAGTTAAGAAGGGACTCATGGCAACTTGGGATGACTCTGATTCTGAAGAAGAAGATTCTGATGAAGTACAGAAAAATGTTGCACTAGTGGCAACAACAACTAACACTGAAGTCTATGGAGAACCAGAAGACAAAATGCTATCAGAATTAGAATCAGACTCAGGCTCAGACTCATAGATATTATCTAAACTCTCTCGTTATGAATTAGAGTTGTGTCTTTCAGAAATGCTGGAAAGATATCAAACTCTTCAAAGTAAATACAACGATCTTAAAAATTCCCATGTAATTACTTATGAAGCCAGATATAAGCTTGAACAGAATAATTCTTCTTTGAATAAAAATATCTTTTCTTTAAAAAATAGTAATTGTGTTTTGAAAAACAAAGTTTCTAAATTAGAAGAAGAATTAGTCTCAAATATCTTTGACACTAATTGTGTCAACAAGTATGATAGAGCGTCCCAGCACTTTCTGTCCAAAAGCATAGATAGAAGCAAGATTGCTTCCATGATCTATGGAGTTAGCAGAAATGGCAAGAAAGGTTTGGGCTGTACAAAAACATTTGAAAATGACGAAAGTCGACCTATAAAACCAAAACCTCTCTATGATCATTTTGTGTATTCTAGTACTAAGCTTGATTGTTATGAGCTTGTAAAAGCACCTTCGAAGACACAAAAATCTGATCTTAAACTAAAGTATCATGCACAAATTCCACTTTATTATCCTGTTGCACGAAAACCCAAAGTGGTGAAAAACTCTGGAAAAACTAACAAAGAGGACCCAAAAAGTGAATACCTAAGGATAAGATAATCTATGTTGCAGATATCCTTAGCAGCTCAGTTGAAACACCAATCATGATACCTGGACAGTGGTTGCTCATGACACGTGACAAGAAGAAGACATATATTCTAAAGTCTGGAACTTAAGCCTAGAGGATTCGTTGGTTTCGGAGGAAACCAGAAGGGTAAGATAATTGGCTCTGGAACTGTTGGTAATAGTAAACTTCCTTCTATTACTAATGTTCTTCTGGTCAATGGTTTGATGCATAACTTATTGTCAATTAGCCAACATAGTGACAATGATTATGATATCATTTTTAATCAAAAGTCTTGTAAGGCTGTTAGTCAGAAGGATGGCTCAATCCTTTTTAATGGAAAGAGGAAAAACAACATTTACAAAATTAGACTTTCTGATCTTAAGGACCAAAATGTTAAATGTCTAATGCTTGTAAATAAAGAGCAATAGGTATGACATAGACATTTGGGCCATGTTAGCATGAGAAATATTTCTCAGCTAAATAAGCTTGAATTAGTCAGAGGCTTGCCAAATCTGAAGTTTTCTTCAGATGCTCTTTGTGAAGCATGTCAAAAAGGTAAGTTTTCCAAAACCTCTTTTAGAGCGAAAAATGTTGTTTCTACTTCTAGACCATTAGAACTTCTGCATATTGATATGTTTGGTCCAGTGAAAACTGCCTCAATCAATGTTAAGAAATATGGATTAGTCATCGTAGATGATTATAGTTGTTGGACATAGGTAAAATTCTTGGAACACAAGGATGAGTCATATTCTGTGTTCTCTACCTTTTGCTCACAAGTGCAAACAGAGAAGGATTGCAAAATTGTTAGAGTCAGAAGTGATCATGGTGGAGAATTCGAGAACAAATACTTTGAGAATCTTTTTGATTCTCATGGCCTTTCCCATGATTTCTCCTATCCCAGAACTCCACAATATAATGGAGTAGAGGAAAGGAAGAATAAGACTTTGCAAGAAATAGCTCGTACCATGATCCAAGAAACTGATATGGCTAAGCACTTCTGTGCAAAGGCAGTAAACACAGCGTGTTATATTCAGAATAGGATGTCTATCAGATCTATTCTGGGTAAGACTCCTTATGAACTGTGGAAGAATGGAAAACTCAACATTTCTTATTTTCATCCTTACATGGTGCCCACTGCTAAAGGATCACCGCCCATATCAGCTCGTCAAGAGATCTTAGAGGAGCAACAGTCTCAGTTGAACCACACTCAAGATGTCCTGCCTCATTGTCGTCAGATAGTGGAGATGGGACAGACAAACATTGTCGCCGGTTTCTTCCCTGAGGGGTCTGACCACATGCGTGTATTGGATGACATCATGACGGTGGCAGCGGGGGCACTTATGTTCCGTAGGCATCACGCCATGACGGGTGGGATCGATGGCCGAGGACGCAGACTGGACGGGAGAGGCAGACGAGGTGGCAGAGACATAGGCGGAGGAGAGGATGTAGATGTTGTCAGGCACACATAGTAGTGACTGTGATGTTTTTTTATGTACTATATTTTGATGACATTGATATACTATTTTTTTATGATGATTATCACATATTACTTCTTTTATTTATATATATATATATATATATATATATATATATATATATATATATATATATATATATATATATATATCATATTATTTTATTTACGAATGTATGTCATTTTATATTCATATGCAACAGTTAATTTCTATCTGCGACCAACAAAACTTTATTTTTTTTAAAACCTGTTCTGATACGATTTCGGAGATGCATCTCCAGAACTTTTTTCGTAGATGCATCTTCGGAAGCATCCAACGTAAAGAAAAAAAAGGATGCGTCCAAATATGTATCTCCGGAAGTAGGGGGTATAAAAGGAATTTCGCTATGTGCCTAAGAGTATCAAGGGGTGGATTACGAAACTCTCTAACTAAATAGCGATGTGGTAGGTAGAGTTGTCAAAATAGGTTAGCCTATATGGGTCAGTCCGCCAGACCCGAAAAATCATAGGGCTTGAGTCTTAAAATTAGATCCCATATTTTTTTAGTGTTTTTTTAGCCCAACGCTAAAAAGTCCGCTACCCATTAGGTATAGCCTTTATAGATCGTGACTAGTCCATTAAGCTCACAATACTATAAATTTTAAAAAAAATTATATTAATATTTATACTGTCTTATTCCAAAATAACACATTGATTTTTTCCACCTCACTAAATTTCATCTATATTCTATTTAATCTTTCTCTTTTAAATCTTATACATTAATATGACCAACACTATTTTCTCGTATTCTATTAGTTTCTCTTATGTTAAATATTCGAATATTATCTATATAATTTTGACATGCGTTGTATTTAAAAATACATTATAATATTTATAAAAAATAATATAATACTTAAAAATATATTATGTTTAAAATAGTATAATTTTTATTACAACAGAACTTTTTTTTAACAGCTCTATTAGCAGGCCCCTTACTAATTAATTGAGACTCCATATTGGAGGTAAATTGATCCTGTGTAAATATTTGTTTTGTAAAGTGGGTTTTGCACTTGAGTTTATCGTCTAACAAAACTCTTTTTGTTATAATAAACTTAAGAGTTAGCTGATTAAGTTTATGATTTTTTGTGTGTTTGACTGTACTTTAACAATGTGCATATTTGTAGAGATTTATCTATCCAAACTGATCCACTTTTAACTTTGTATTCAATATATTTTATTCATTCCTAACAAATGTGAAAAATGTCGTGGCTATGTTTTTTTTAAGTTATACTTTAGTTTTATGAGTTTTTCTACAAATATTGATTTTATGAAATTATTTACGAATTTTGTTAAAATCTGCAAAATATTTCATAAAAAAAATATTATTAAAAATACTGCAATGCGTTTCTCATACTTTTCTATAAGTGGCGGCACTGTGATTAGCACTATAAACACATTAGTAGGAATTGATTTGATTCATTTCTAATGATTATCCACAAAAATATCTATAATAAATAAGATAAAAATTTATAAAAATGATACTGACACTAATTATCTATTTAAGTAAATGGGTATAAATAAAAATATAGATGTCTTAGTACACTTGCGCGCGCTTTCTATATATATATATATATATATATATATATATATATATATATATATATATATATATATATATATATATATATATATATATATATATATATATATATATATATATATATATATATATAATTTATATTATTTTATATAAAAATAAATGGCTATTAAATTTTAAGAATACATCAATGTTAAATCATTATATATTTAATATAAGTGTTTATTTATTTTTTAATTCATCAATAATTTTTTTTAAAACTTTTTAGTGATATTAAAAATACAAAATGATATAACTTTATATCTGATATATTTATTTTTATTAAAAATACGGATAACGGATAGATGTATGAATATTTAGATATTCAAAAGACGAATATAGAGATTTTTTTTTTCCAATTACAAATATGAAAATGAATATTATAATAGCTTGTCTAAATCCTACAAATTCAAACAAGAGTCTACGTTCTAATTCATACAAATTCAAAGCTAAATGTTTCTGTTTTTTTTTTTCTAAAATAGAAAGTGCTTAATTTTTTTTATAAATCTATTTAAAAAGATTAAACCATGAACTATAAAAAAAAACCTTTTAAGACCGATTTTTATATGAATAGTTTAAATATTATTATTATATTACATTTTGTATTTTAAACTAAAATATAAAAATAAAATTTATTTATTTTGAAGAATTTATTAAAAGAAGTAAAAAAATCTTGTGAACAATGTTATAAATTATTTTCATAATTTTTTATTTAAAAAATAATATGACAAAACTAATGCTATTAAATAAACTCGAATATTTTAATACAAACAAATATTTAATGTATTGATATTTAATTTTGTATGTCTATTTAAAAATTAGTTGAATAATCTATTTATAACTATTCAAATGAAATATACTTTTAAATAAATTAATGAATCAATCTGATATTCGAAAAAGTCAGACTACACATAAATTTATAATAGATTATAAATCAGACTTAATTTTTAAATTTTTAAC